>CM035110.1:60132417-60350707 GCA_020205505.1 Panax japonicus
GGAATCCGGCGAGGTGGTGGTGTGGGGGACTGAAATAAGGGAGTTTTAGTGGGAGAGAGTGAGTGAGAGAGCTGAACTGAGAGAGAGATGAGAGAGTGAGTGACGAGGAGGCGCTGGAGAAAACAATCTGATTAGGTTTTTAATGATTAGTCTCGACGGAATTCCATCGTGGTTATGTCTGTCGACTATAAGCTAATTTCGACGAATGATTTAGTCGAGGATAACACATATTTTGTCGTCGACTTTATATTCGCGTAAAATATTCAGTCGGTCTTAGATTAAAGTCGGCTGAATGTGTTCAGTCGACCTTAATTCCGTCGGAAATAACACTTTTTCTTGTAGTGAAAGGGGAGACATCAATCAAGGAGAATTTTGAGATGCTTACACCATCTCCCCACCACAAAGCACTTTCAGATCCTTCAATTAGCTTAAGAATGACCAGTATAAACCCCCAATTTGACGAAATGGAGAAACCCTAGGTTTTCTCTGTGCACGTGAGAGGTTTAGAGACAGAGAAAGATAAAGAACGAAATGAGACTTGGCTAATCTGAAGGATTTATTTTGTCTTTTAATTTATTTCGGGGAACGAAATTGTTCTATTAGAAAGGTTAATCCTTGAAAAATATCAATAGCTAGACTTGTGGTGCTTGGGTGGTCATGTGACCTATATTCCAAATGTGAGGTTTTGAGTTTGAATCTTGTAACTCGACATATTTTTTAGAAAAAATTATAACACGGCCACGTCAGCTCATACACGTGAATAATTAATTAGAAAATGCCCGTGGATAATTAATTAGAAATTGTCCACATCAGATCTGTCACGTAGGCGCTACAAGTGCCATGTAAGAAGGTCCACGTCAGCTCATACACGTGGATAATTAATTAGAAAATGCCCGTAGATAATTAATTAAAAAATATCCACATCAAATTTATCACGTAGAAAAGTCAACATACATGTGACGCCTGGGCCACAATATCTAAATTTTAAGGCAAAAAAGGGCCCCATATATTATACCCGGGTATTAATCCTTTGTCTTATTTGGGTCATGGTTCTGTTAGAATCTTTTAGTACTTATTGGATGACGCTAATCATTGTCAGCTCGGAGTCGATGGCCACCTATATATACTTATTTAATCGAATTGTCTAACCCAAAAAATAAAATGGAATAAATTAAATTAATTAAATATGCGACGTGACTCAAAAACATGAAAAACTAATCAGAAATTAATAAAATATTACATACAAATATATAGAGAAGGAAGGATTAGGAACGGCACCGACTGATTTTGGCTCAGCTGGTATGTCAAGTTTTTGCTATGCAAGAGGTCTACAGTTTAAATTCTCCACCTCCAAATTAATAAAAAAAAAAGTAAGTACGCATATTTATCATCGGAAACTATAAATAGTCGTAAACAAAAGAGTAGACTAAATGCAATTTTATTAATTAGGGGATTTTACGGATGAATAAATGCAATTTGGGTATATATTGTACGAGTTCAGCTTTTATATATAAGATCAGTACTATTTAATTTTTTAAATTAATTTAAGACATTTTAACTTAAAATTGACATAAATTAAGTTATATTTTTATTAATATAATAATGATGACTATTATATACTGTATGATTAAAAAGTAGTATAAATCGTAAGAATTATTATTTAATAACAAAAAATACACTGTATAAATCGTATAGACATGTGTATGTACGTAGTATAAATCGTGATATTAAAAGAGTACGTAATCAATTAAGAATGAAGTAATCAGCTTAAATCAAGTGTCGAAAAGATAAGATTGTATCAAAGAATCAATCTTGATCAAGTATTTAATTAATTAATTACTCCCTTAATGGCCTTTTAGCTTAATTAGTGATGCTGATTTTGTTAGGGCTAGCGATATAATGGAGTACAAAAAGTCATTATAGAAAACAAAAAGTAGTATAAAAGTGTTGCAAAAGAGATAAATGTTGCTCATAAAGCAAATTGTACGTAGGGGGGGTAATTGCAGCCATTTAATTAGTTATTACTTCTTCCAATCCGTCTTAAAATATATGATCACGATTGATTTTTTGAAGTCAACTTAACATATTTTCAAATACAAAACATTAATGTAAAATTCTTTAAATTTTAGTCAATATTAGAACGAATATTGTAAATTATATAAAAAGTATATACGGTCGAGTATAAGATTTTTATTGTTTCGTAATGGTTAATTAATCATATATAATTTTTTGAGTTTGAAAATACTTACAACTTAACTTTCATATATAAGTCAATAATGGTCAATCTTATAATATGGAACAGAAAAATAGTATGAATAAGCATACACAAACAAGTAAATTGGACAGCAACATTAGACCGGTAGAATAAAATGAATTTGTTCGCGTGAACAAATTTATTTTATTCTACAGATCCAATTTTTCTGTTCAATTTACCTATCGGTGTAGAAGGACTCATATCAGAATTAATACAATATGATTGGTGGAAAATTTTGTAGGCCAACTATACTATATATATGAGCCGGCTAATTGGTTTGAGTGGTTTTCATTTCATTCTCCTTTGTAGCTAGCGCAACTTAAATGTTTAAGGTATATCCTGATGAGAGTGAATCCTCCTCCTCTAGTAGTAGTAGTATTTCCAACTTGACTTCCACAAGAGAATCATATACTATATGGATGAAATCCCTTTTGTTCCATGGATGTGGTTGCACCATCTTTAATTCCAACGGCGACGTCGTTTATCGTGTTGATAACTATGACCAGAAATGCAGAAGCAAAGTTTACCCGATGAATATCCGAGGAAAAGTTCTACTTTCCTTGCAAAGAAAGGTATATATATATATATATATTACTACGTACTAGTTTTAATTTTAGTACATCACTAGCTAATACTTTCTAGTATATTACACAAATAAAATTCTAAAAGTTTGTTAATAATTAATTTGTTAATTTCACATATATATTTTGTGTTGCAGAAATTTCAAGTTTTCAAACCTTGGAATGGGTTTAAATGGAGTGGTTGTGAGGGGGTGGGAAAGGAGATCAAACCATGGTTTCAAGTTAGAAAAGATTGCAAGATTCTTGCTACAAGCACTACTTGTAATGTTAGCCTGGCCGGGTGTGATCATAAAGCTAAAGGAAACTGCTACAGGATTGTAGGGTCGTCGTTGCATGAAAAATCAGAATTCAAAATAATAAGAGGCGAAACCCAAATTGTTGCAGAGGTTAGTTAGTTAGATCACTGCCTATACAAAAAATTCTTTTGACACACCTCTTACTTTTTCATCTTCTAATTATCATCTGTACAGCTGAATTTTTAATTAAGAAAACACTTAAAAATGTTGCTTTTATATATAGTGATTTGTAGTCAAATTTGGCAAAACCATGCCTTATATATATATATGTGTGTGTGTGTGTGTGTGTGTGTGTGTGTTGTATGTATTATACAAATTGTAATTAGTTGTAGCTGTAATTGACAGGTGAGAAGAAAACAGTCGTCATCAGGAATTGTATTAGGGGATGATGTACTAAGTTTAGTGGTGGAACCCCGTGTAGATCATTTGCTTATTATGGCTCTTGTGACTGTCTATGGACTCATCAACAACAAACTTTGAACACTTCCATCCATCCATCCATCCATCCCTAGCCTGCTTATAGTTGGTTAGTTATACACAAATGGTAATTCACCCTAAGTCTTGCTAAATTATGTAAGTTTTAAACTTTGTACAACTGGAAGTCTTGAGTACGACACCCACTCGAAGCAACATATATAGAGGTTACGGACTGCAGACGTAAGCCTGTTTCGGAAGTCTTGTTCGAGGTGAAGAGATTAGTTCGATGCAAGTCGGGATACACCACATACTAAAAAAAAATTATGTAAATTTTTCTTTACAATTGATCGTATGATATATATTATCAGAATAATAAATGTTACTTAAAGTGTTAAATGTCACTAGAATAATTATAAAAATATCATTAAATGCAATAACATGCATCATTTTAAGTTTGCTTTGAGAATTTCAGTCTGTCTTTTTCTTTATTATAGTTGTGGAATATCCAATTGCTTGGCATCCTGTGTAATATGTACTAATTTTGGAAAGCTCAGAAAAGAATAGATTTCGTGCAATATATTCATATAAGGTAGTTGTTGGAACATTGGAGAGAGACTCGTATTTTTCATGTTTGCATACCTTTTTCAATAAATAAAAGGGAACATTAATTTATCAAATGGATGTACGTACTGTACTTGCTAGAATGAAAATTTTCATTTAAAACATGTATTAATTTGAAACATTTTGACCTTCTACACAGCCTCCACTAGCTAATTTTCAATCAAAAAATTTGTTACTTTCTTTTGTACAATAAAATTTGACAAACTTAATTTATAATGTTTTTGTAAATAATTTTTTCTTATTTAACTATCATAATTATTAAATGGGACTCTAAATATTAGAATGGTGAGTATATAATAGGAAACTGATATTTTGAAACGGTGTTAGTCGATGCTGCCATGTGTTAGAGAATGGGGTTAAGAGATAAAATATTAATTTTAAATGTACAAAGTAGGGGTGAGCATGGTGCGGTTTGAAATCGAAACGACACCCGAAACCACTTAGGTGCGGTTTAACAAATTCAAAACCGCACACGAAACCGCTTGTAATTGGTGTGGTGCGGTGCGGTTTCAATTGGTGCGATTTCGGTTCCAAAACCAATTAAAACAACAAAAATGTCCAAGCCTTCAATAAAATTTAACACAGAGCTCACATCGAGCAATTAACTTAATAGTCGACAATGGAAATTATATCAAGTATAGAACCATAGCTCCTTCTGCCAGACATGTCAAATTCACCATCAAATTATAGAATAGTGAGACACATAAAATAGTTTTAGCTTATAATAAAGGAATGATGTTGTACAAACTAAAACTTACGCTATATAACACAACGGAGACCATATATTCGATAACAAGCAAGAAGGTTTATTTAATTCTCCAAAAATTAAAAATATATACTGCAGATAGAATGAAATTTTATCTTATACTCCCTCCGTCCCAGGATAAAAGTCCTGGTGGACTTTTCACGCATATTAAGAAGAGGAATAAAATGACAAAATTGTCCATAATAATGTCATTAAATATGGAGAGAGAATTAGAATAAGAAAAGTATGAGATATTTAATGTTACGGGTATAATGGGAAAAAATGTGTAAAAGTTTGGTTATTAAAAGAAAGTAGACATTTAACATGGGACAACCCAAAATAGTAATAAGGACTTTTATCCTGGGACGGAGGGAGTATATTGTAGGGAGGACATATAGAATATAATCCTAACTATATCTAATTTGAACAATATTCTATTAGACTATTACTATTATAGTATAGACCTTAACCAATGCATCAAGTACTCGAACCAACGAATTTGGCCCTTCACCTACAAGTCCCTTTAGTAACGCATCAAACAAATCTGAAATTCAAAAACTCAAATGCTCAATTTTTGACTCTATAACCTCTAATCATCTTCTTTCAATCGGTGAAAAAATGACAATGCAAGACTGGGTTTTCTCTGAGCGTGTTCAAGTGAAAAGTAACTTTAGAATTTACTAGAGATAATACATACATAGACACATATGGTGTGGTTTCGGTTTTATGTGTGTGGTTTTGGCTAGTAACCAAATCGGAACCATAATTTTGGTTATTCAACTCACCTAAAACCACCACATACACCGGAACCGTTGCGATTTTAATTGGTGCGGTTCGTGTGATTTTTGGTGCGGTTTCGGTTCTAATTTGGTTACTTGCTCAGTCCTAGTACAAAGTATGCGTTTTTCCTTAACCCAAACGAGGGGAGGCTCCCCTTTGTAGAGCAGCTAGTTGGTGGAAGGGGTGGACAAAAGTTTTGGTTTTTTTAGTTTTTCGGTGTTTCGAACCGGACCGAATCGGCCGGTTCGGTACAAAAATAATCAATTCGGTTTCAGTACAGAAAAACGGTACCAGTTTCGGTACCGAGTTTTTATGGTTTGGTATTACCGAAACGTACCGGTATATACCAGTTTTTTAATTTCATTTTTATTATTAATAAATAATTAATAATAATAATAAAAATAATAAAATAATAAAATAATTAAATAATAATTATATTAATTTTCTATATTTATTCGGTAAAAATCGGTACCGAACCAGTAAATCGGTTCGGTATACCGGTACCGGTATCGGTACCGAAATTTAGCTAATTTCGGTACCGGTTCGGTTTGGTACTGGTCTGGTTTGGGCCGGTATTTACCGGCTGAACACCCCTAGTTAGTGGCTCATATCTATTCAGTCCGTCCGTTCGTCCCATCAACTGGATTTTCCAAAACTTTTCTCTGAATATATATATATATATATATATATATATATATATATATATATATATATATACACACACACACACACATATATATTGAAAAAAGAAGTTGTTTTTGTTTAAAAATATACAATTTTGTATTAATATATAATATTTGTACTGTTAGAATTAGGATCACACACACGCACACGACAATAGAGAATTAACACAGAGATTTACGTGGTTCCCCAATTTGGGTACTTCATAAACGACTTGTTATTTTATTGATGATTTCAGTTACATAGGGCTTTACAATAGATAGTATTTATAACCACTAATCATATTCTAACCCTACTTCAAATTATTGCTCAAATACATATAATGTCCTTCTAAAAAATAAACCATTAAACTTTAGTCTGCCGTCCAGCACGCCCCGCGCCGCTTCCAAACTGTCATTGGCGCGCCCCGCGCCATACATACAGAACCTGCATCGATCATGGCGCGCCCTGCGCCACTCCCAGTCTTGCACGAGTGCACCCCACGCCATACATGCAGAAACTTTGTACCGTACCAAGGGGCCCCGCACCCTCCCACAACCTTCAATTCAACCCTGATGGGCTAGTGCGTCACTTTACTCAAGGCCTTCGCCCCCTCGCTCTACTCCGCTCAGAGCTTTCGCCCCCTCGCTCTGCTTTGTCTCGCACTAGCCTTTTTCAGTAGCTTCTATGTTATGAGTCACAAGTTTTAAAATATCTCTAACTTGACGAATAACCTCGCCCATTCTAAAGATATTAATCAAGTCCAAGCAATGCTTGAACTTATTCGCGATCACAGTCTTTGTCAACATGTCAGCTGCATTTTCAGAAGTGTGCACCTTTTCTAATATCCCATCACCCATAGCTATCAACTCTCTTACTTTGTGAAACCTTATGCTAATATGCTTGGTCCTTGCGTGATACACTTGATGCTTTGCTAAGTAAATGGCACTCTGACTATCACAATAGAACTGTACTCCACCTTGATCTATGCCCAACTCATTCACAAAACCCTTCAACCACAATGCTTCCTCCCCAGCCTCAGCCAATGCCATATACTCAGATTCAGTAATAGATATAGCTACTAGAGATTGTACTATGGATCTCCAAAAAATCGGTCCACCTACTAGTGTAAACACATACCCTGTTGTAGATCTCAAATCATCCAACCTTCCAGCATAATCCGCATTTACATACCCCACGACTGACATCTGAGCCTGTTGCTTCGCAAACATAATCCCATGATTTGCAGTACCTCTCAGATATCTAAACACCCACTTAACAGTTTTTCAGTGCTTTTTACCTGGATTTGCCATGTATTTGCTCACTATGTTGACTGCATGGGCCAAATCGGGTCTTGTACACACCATCACATACATCAAACAACCAACTGCGCTCAATAAGGCACATTCAATATATCCTCAATTTCTTCAACCGATTTCGGACACTGTGCTGTAGACAACCTGAAGTGACTCGCCAATGAAGTGCTGACCTGTTTAGCATTAGCCATACTAAACCTTTTCAACACTTTATCCACATAATTCTTTTGTGACACCCACATCTTACCAGCTATTTTATCTCTTCGAATCTCCATCCCAAGCATTTTCCTAGCAGCACCCAAATCCTTCATGTCAAACTCATTTCCCAACAAGGTCTTCAACCTATTGACTTCAACCATACTCTTTGCAGCAATGAACATATCATCCACATACAATAACAGAAAAATATAGGAACCATCCTCAAGATTCTTCACATAAACACAACAATCATACTCACAATGAGTGAACCCGATCCAGATTATGAAGGAATCAAACTTCTTGTACCATTGTCTTGGAGACTGTTTCAGCCCATACAGTGATTTCTTCAACTTGTAAACCATGTGCTAAGTCGCCGGCTGCTTGAACCCCTCAGGCTGCTCCATGAATATAACTTCCTCCAAATCACCATGAAGGAAAGTTGTCTTCACATCAAGCTGCTCTAACTCCAGATCATAGCTAGCCACCAATGCCGAAATAATCCTGATTGAGGTATGTCTCACCACAGGAGAAAACACCTCATCATAGTCAATCCCCTTCCTCTGTGAGTATCCTTTGTCACTAATCGAGCCTTAAATCTTTCCTTTTCCTTTTTTGATACAACTTATTTCTTCTTAAACACCCACTTGCACCCCACTGGTTTCTTTCCCTCAGGTAATTCTGACAATTCTCAAGTCTTGTTTTTCTTCAATGACTCCATCTCCTCTACCATGGCCTCCATCCATCTGCCCCTTTCAGGACTAGCAATGGCTTCCTGAAAAGTAGACAGATCCCCACTAGTAGTAGATAGAGCATTTGCAACTATATCATCAAATATATACCTCTTTGATGGTTTGATAATGCATCTGGGTCTCCTTGCGGCTATGCTTTCCTCCTCCTGCTGCTGATTATCCTGCTCCACTGGCGGTGGATTGCCAGTTTCAGCTTTCTAGCCTCAGTTTTTTGACCTTCCTGATGTGTCTTAACCATGAAAGCTTCATCAAAAACCACATCCATACTAATCACTACTTTATTTGATTTCGGATCCCAAAGCTTGTACCCTTTCACACATTTCTTGCACCCAAGAAAGATACACAGTTTGGACTTGGCATCAAGTTTTGATCTCTCATTACCCAAAATGTAAACATAGGCTGTACACCCAAAGATCTTCATACCTGAGTAATCTACCTCTTTGCATGTCCACACCTCCCGTGCCACCTTATTATCCAAAGCAGTACTTGGCGACCTGTTTATAATGTAAACAACTATACTCACTGCTTCTGCCCATAAATCCTTCGAAAGCCCTGCATTTAATCTCATGCACCTTGCCCGTTCTGCTATAGTTCTATTCATTTGCTCTGCCACCCCATTTTGTTGTGGGGTCTTTCTAACTGTCCAGTGACGTTGAATCCCATGCTCCTCACTAAACTTCACAAATAGCTCATACTTGTACTCTGTCATATTATCTGATCTAAGGCGCTTTAGTCATCTTCCTATTTTATTTTCCACTTCAGCTTTCCACACCCTGAATTTTTCAAAGACCTCAGACTTGTGTCGCATGAAGCACACCCAAATCTTTCTTGACAAATCATCGATGAAAGTCAAGAAATATAGTGATCCCACTTTTAAAGTTACTCTCACTGGCCCCCAAACATCAGAATGCACATAGTCAAGTATTTCCTTCGTTTTGTTCACCACACACTTAAACTGCACCTTACACTATTTTCCCAAGACGCAGAACTTGCAGAAATCTAGTTTGCACAACTTCACCCCTTTCAACAGATTTTTCTATGTAATTCCAGCATCTCACATTCTCCTATATGCCCCAACTGCATATGCCATAGGGAAGTATCAATATTCTCAGCTGTAGTGGCAGTAGCTTCGCCTATAACTGTACACCCTATCAACCAATAGATATTCCCATTAACCTTAGAAACTTTCATTATCACTAGAGCACCCTTCGTCACTCTCATGGCTCCACCACCTATTTTGTACTCACAGCCATTAGAGTCCAGAGTTCCCAATGAAATTAGATTCTTCCTTAAACCTTGAATATGTCTCACCTCAGCCAGAGTTCTTGTGAGACCTCGAATTTTATGAAATAAAAGTATTATATTTTTTTATTTTGGTAAATGGTTAAATTGAGAAAGGGTTAAAGTTAAGGGTGATATGTGAAAATTTTGCAAAGTAAGCAAGTTGATATAAAATATTCGTTGTGTCGGGGAATATTCGTTTTAACAGGGAATATTCGTACGACGGCACAATCATTGGTGAACCCCACAATGGAAGTATTGTCGTAGTTAGAAAACGACAGAAATATCTTTTTATAAAAATAACGACGAAAGTTTTACCGTTAAACTGTTGAACTACCCGGTAGTAAAAGTACAGTAATACGCTTGGTTGCATAGTAGCACACGATATTGATTATTGATGCTTATGTAAGAAGTCACTCACTTATACTCAATTATTGCTACAGTAATTGCTGCATCATATCTATCATATTATTGATTCAATTATTGTCACAGTATCATCTGCATAATATTTTATATTATTATATCAATAATTGAGACGACAAAGTTATTCATATTATTATTTGCAATATTGACAATGTCTAAAAGTTCTGTCAAGGAGAGGTTTGGTCACCTAATTGCGCGCCAATAAGGAAAAATCCTTATCGGAAAGCCCCCTCTTTCTTGAGAACGACCTGGTTGTTAAATATTGTGAGTTATAATATTAATGATGAATAAGTTCGTATTGATTAAAGATGAAATTGATAGTTCCATTGTGTTGAGATTATTAGTGTTAGTGGAAATCGACATTTATTGCGATAGTAATTGATGTTTGGAAGTTATATTGACCAATCGGGTAATTAATCAGATAAAAGAGCAATTAATTGCTATTAATTCACATGCTTATAACAATTTATTCAAATGTGTGTACTATTGATTCACATTCATGTACTATTAGGGTAGGTGGTGCAAGATTGATAATACTTGCATGACTAAGTTAAAAATGGAGGTATAGATGGAGGTACTATACTGTAATTCGTATTTATTCATATGATATACTCTTAGGGGAGGTGGTGCAAGTTTGATAATACTTGCAGGAGTAAATTAAAAATAAAAGAAAAGGTGAAGGTATTATACTGTAATATTTTGAGCCCCAAAACGTGCAATTATCGAAACTATATTTTCTAATAAATAGAAGCTCATTCTTCCTTCAGTCTCACCAATTCACTAGTGTTAGATCCCAATAGGCATAATAGATCTAGAAGGGGGGGTTGAATAGATCCTTAGAATTTCAAATTCTTTTCTCGTTTATTTTGCATTGCTCATAAATTAGCATATGACAAACATAAGAATCCTTTTCAAGCACAGCGGAATAAGTAAAAGATCCCCTTCATTGATATATTCATAATCATACATACATTGTTCGTAGAGTTAGTTCAATGGCAAACAGTTAAAATATACATAACAGTTATAGCAGTTAATGAACATAATGTGAATGACATAAAGTAAAAGACACAAGATGTTTTAAGCGGTTCGGAGACTCAAGCTCCTAATCCACTCTTCTGCTTTTAACTAGCAGAATTTCCACTAAGGAAGGGCAGCACCCTGAATCACTAAGATTCCTTCAAGGCCAGCAGCCTTGGGATCTCAATTCACTAAGAACTCTTCAAGACCTGCAGCCTTGGAACTCCTCTAGTTCCCTAGGAACTCTTCAAGCCTAGCAGGCTTGGAACTTTATTTAGTCCCTCCGGACAAGGACCCCTCAGGCCCTTGCTTCTTGTTGTTGCAATTGTTGTTGTTGTTGTTGGTGCTGAGCTGCTAAGTTGTCTTCAAGCTCTAAAAATCTCTTGTAATTAACAACTTGATGTGGTCCTCTTTACATTCTGCTTCGAGTCTAGACCACACTTTCTTTGGTGCAGCTAATCTTTGCTCTTTTCAGCTCATCTTCATCTGATGTCAGCTGTGCACCATCACCATCTGGATTTGCTAAGTCTCTGTGCTTTTAGTAGTCTTCGACTGGCACTTAGCAATCCCTGAACACTTCTTGAATACTTTGCAGACATGGTTCTGCACTTTTTTAGTTTTAGCTTTGGGTTCATGGTGATTCGTAGAGTGGCTCTCCTGATCTTCTTTGTACTCAGCCACTTTCTTGAATGCTATCTTCTTGGCCTTCTCGGCTCTCAGCTTGGATGCCATTTTCAGTGGCATTCTCATCTTTGTTGAGTGAAGCTTTGATCTGTTTGAGCTTTACTTCATAGCAGCTTCACTTCCACCTTGGTAGTCTTACTGTCACTAAGACTTGTTCTGTTGATCTTTGGTGGAACTCGTAGAGTCAACTATAGCATTCACTAACTCAATGATTCTGTAACTCTACAATCATCAGCAAATCTTAATCTTTGAAGCTCTGTTGATTTATACTGCTTCCCAATCTTCCCGTTGGAAAGTAGCCGTTGAAAGCTATTCAAATTGCTTCGCAGATCTCGAGTTATTTGGTGCAGACTGCAGATGTGACATGACACCTTTTTCTGACTTTCTGACACTACAGTCTACTGTTTTACCTACCCCATCAGATATTTCACTTTCATATCTTAGACAGGTCGATAACTTTACTTCACCCTTCTGATTTTTCGATCAGAGGTTGTCCTTGCATCGATGCTCTCAATAAGCTCTTGTTCGAATAGTATCCTTCAGATTGAACTGTTTCCAATGCTTCAGTCTTCAGCTATTCGAACTCTACGATTCTGATGCATAACTTTATGGACTTGATCGTAGTGTTTGAGTGTTGTTTCTTGACTTGTAGAATCAACACTACAATCTTGAAGAGTGTTCATTCGATCTTCAATGTGGAACACTTCTTCCTTCTCTTGTGCAGTGCTTCATCTCTTCTGTTCGCTTTGACTATTCTTAGATACTGATGGCTTGACTCCTCGCTCTGGCCCTTTCTGAATAACAAGACACTTCAGATTTGTGGCATGTCTAGCTCGCTTTCTCCTTATGATCTCCCGTTCACTTATCATCAATGGACTGACCCAATGCTTAATCACTTTAGCCTTGTTATTCAGAGTTGACCAGTATCTCTTTGTGGACTCCATCATTTTTTTTCTTTGTTTGGCAAACACTACGATCTTGGTTGCTTCCAAGATCGTTGTCTTCTGTCTACTTGACAGCTACTGCACTTGCTGACTTTCCTTAGTCAGTTACTAAAGTCTTCTTCTGTTCTCCTTGTGGAAGACTTTATCTCGAATGGCTTCACTACTCAATCTTGATGCTGATTGGGTTGGTGCTTAGATCTTCTGTTAGCTTGTATGCCATTCGTTGAGTGCCCTCTGATTTCTTTGGTGAGATGTATCTTTGTAATACCAATCAGAGGCTTCATTTCTTTGGATATTCTGGGAGTGCTCATTCACTGAGAATCTTATTTTCTCTACGATTCTGCCTTGGCATTGTGAGCACATCTGTTGAGGTCTTAGTTCTTCACTCTATGATACAGCTTTGGCTGTGCAGTCACTACGACTCTGAGACCAGATCTTGAAACTCTACGATTTCTGTTGTTGTGCATGTTGTCTTCATCTGATCTTGCTCGACTACGATCTCTGCCTCTGGTATGATTAGTAGACTCTACGACTCTGAGTGTAGTCTATGATTCTTGACTTGGCTTTGGCAGATGCTCGGTCGGCTCGTAGGCAGGCTGTCTCTACGATTCTAAACATGACTTCCTCACCAGACTACGGCCCTGAGGAAGTTCTCCTCGACACACTACGATCCTTCCTCGTCTCTCCTGGAAGTCTATGAACTCTGAGATCTACTATCTTGTAGACTACAATTCTGCCTCGATAGCTCTCGAGTTTTCCTTGACTCTCCTGGCAGACTACGATTTCTGGTGCAGTGCTCGACGATCAGACAAGCCTATCTATTACATCATAAGATCAACCTAACATGCTTGATCTTTCTATATTTATAGTCCTTGTACATCATTTCTTTTTAAGGACTTTACAAGGCTGTTTTACTTATGTAAGATCATCCTAATACATTTGATCAATTCATTCTAAGTCCTTGTACATATGTTTCTATAATATATTCTCGAAGTACTATTCACAGGGTACTATTCTTTTCTGTTCAAATTATTTTTGGTACATGAATATTATTCTTGAATTTTACTCTACAAAGCAGTATCATGTTGACAATTTAGATATTTTTAAACTCTGGATAAATTTAAAGTCTTTAATATTTATCATTGATTTTGTTTGATTAATACTTATATCATTGTCATCATCCTCATGCTTATATTGTGATAAAAGTCATCTTTGGCTTACGTGCATAGATGGACTGTTGATTGGTATGATTATGACCAGGGATCATTCGGTATAATCATGACCCGTAATGTTATAAATGATGTGGTAAAAGTCTTCATTGGCCCATAGTGCATTGATGGACAGTTGTTGGTATGATTATGACCAGGGATTATTCGGTATAATCATGACCATTGATGATTACATGAATATCCTTGGCCCATAATGCAGGGATGATTAGATGATGTGGTTTATTTATTAAGCTGAGTCTCATCGATAATGTTGATGAAAAACTTTTTAAATCATAGAAGATAGTAGATAAAGTTTATGGATTGCTTATTCCGCTGCAGTTGTTGATCTAAAACTTGTTGTTTATTATATTCTATCAGTTTTTATACTGTTGAAGGCTAAGGAATATTTATTCTGCATTATCTTAGTCATAATATTTCTTATTGGGCTAGTTGAGCTCACCCTTTGCTTTCATTGTTTCTTCAGGAAATGAGAATATAGCTGGGACTACTCGGGGAACGAAGTGACGGTCTAGATGATAGCATTAGTAGTCCTCACTATTCTGTGAAATAGTGTGATAATAATTGTAATAAGGACTCCATTGAGAGTGGATACTGTCTAGAAGGCAATATTCTTGTTTTAAAAACTCAGCTATGTTTTGTCGTATTTTTACACGATAGTTGTATTAAAGAAGTTTGTATTTGATTTCTGTACCATGTATTTGGCAACTCAAGATGGGTGATGTATACCTGTTTTGGGGGCGTCACAATTCTCACAACACCATCAAACATCTTTATCTTCACTGTGCCTATTCCAATGACATTGCACGAAGCATCATTACCCATTAGAACTATACCACAATTCATAGACTTGTAGGTGTCGAACCACTCCTTGTTAGGCATCATGTGAAACGAACATGCTGGATCTAAAATCCATGAGTCTGCCACGTCCGTGTTTGTTGAAACTAATAACATATCCCCAAATATCATCTGATGATTCTTACACAACATTTGCACATTTTGTAGATTCTGTTTTCTTCCCTGTTCCTTCACCCTTATTCTTGTATGGACAGTCTTTCTTAAAGTGTCCTGTCTCATGACATCTGTAACACTTATACTTCTTTGGCTTAGGAGTCCTGCCCCTTGACTTTGATTTCCCATGCGAACCTAATTTTCCTTTTTTCGTTTTCTGCCACGTTGCTCTCCCTCTTTCACCACCAACCCTTCACCTGAAATACCATCGGATTGTTGCTTTCATTGGTTAAACATTAGGAGAGCAGAAGAGAATTCTTCTAATTTCAAAGTCTATTTTCCCCATAGGAGGGTTGTAACAAGATTCTTCATGGAACCCAGTAGAGAACGCAACAACATCAGCGTCTGGTCTTCTTCTTCGAATTTCATTTCAATCCTTAACAAGTCACTGATTATTTAATTGAAAGTATGAATATGCTGAATAAGTTCTGAACCTTCAATCATCTCTAACACAAACAACTTCTGCCTCAAAAACAACTTATTTGTCAATGACTTTGACATATATACCTGGATTCCAATTTACTCCATACACCTGATGGTGATTCATCACCAATCACATGATACATAACCTCGTCTGCTAGACACAAACAAATTGTACTCACCGCCTTCTCTTGGAGTTCATCCCAGTCATCAGTTGTCATGGAATCCGGTTTCTTCTTTAACGCCTTCACCAATCCCCGTTGCACCAACAAATCCTTTACCCTTTGTTGCCATAACCCAAAATTCTCAGTCCCATCAAACTTCATCACATCAAACTTTGTAACCGATGAATTTGATTTCATCGTTCTTCGCGTGTTCAATCCAACCTAGCTTTGATACTAATTTGTTAGAATTAGGATCACACACACGCACACGTCAATAGAGAATTAACAAAGAGATTTACGTGGTTCCCCAATTTAGGTACTCCACAGGCGACTTATTGTTTTATTGATGATTTCAGTTACATAGGACTTTACAATAGATAATATTTATAATCACTATTCTTATTCCAACCCTACTTCACATTATGGCTCAAATACCCATAATGTCTTTCTAAAAAACAAACCATTAAACTTCAGTCCGTCGGCCGGCGCGCACCCCGCCGCTTCTAAGCTATCATTAGTTCGCCTTGCGCCACACATGCAAAAACCTGCATCGATCTTGGTGAGCCCCGCGCCACTCCCAGTCTTGCACCAGTGCGCCCCGCGTCATACATGCCTTCGTCCCCTCGCTCCGCTCCACACTAACCTTTTTCAATAGCTTCTATGTTATGAGTCACAAGTTCCAACATCTACCTTGATGGATTATAATCTCTTTCATTACACATATTTTTTAATTTCTAGCTCTCAATACACAAATATTACATTTAACAACATAATAAAATTTATCACAATTAATTAGTGACACAATAAAATTCCTAGCAAAGAAATGTGTCGTTGGTACTATCACTAAATGAAATACTTTTTTATCACTAATTAAATACATATGTATAAGCAGAAATTGAAGGATATGTGGTGCAAATTCCCAGGCGAAAATTGCTCCTTGAATCGTGGAGTATGGAGATTAATTCAGCTGTTAAGATTTTTATTTATTTATTTCAAATTTCAAATTTCTGTTACTAAGTTATTAATTGTTTCCCAATTTCTTTCTTGAATTATAGCATCATTTGTAATCCTTTAAAAGTGGTAGTTGTGACGTCCCCAAAATATGTATACATCATCCATCTTGAGTCGCCAAATACATGGTACAAAATACAAATAAAAACTTAATTATACAACTGTAGTGTAAAATACGACAAAACATATGCTATGAGTTTTAATACAAATATTGTCATCTAGACAATATCCACACTCAATGGAGTCCTCGTTACATTTATTATCACACTATTTAACAGAATAGTGAGGACTACTAATGCTATCATTTGGATCGTCACTCCGTTCCCCGACTTGTCCCAGCTATATTCTCATTTCCTAAAGAGAACAGTGAAAGAAAAGGTGAGCTCAACTAGCCCAGTAAGAAATATTATGACTAAGATAATGCAGAATAAATTATCGTTAGCCTTCAACGGTGTTAAATTGATAAAATATATTAGACATCAAGTTTAACTGCAGCGGAATAAGCATTCCATTAAAAGAGTCAAGTAGAGAATAAAATCTACTATCTTTTATGATTTAAAAAGGTTTTTCATCACTTTTATCGCTGAGACTCATCTTAATAAATAATCCACATCACACATGCACTACGGCCAAGGATATTCATTAGTATCACGACCACAAATTATCCATGCACTACGGGCCAAGGATATTCGTGTATTCATTAATGGTTATGATCATGTCATTAACTGTCCATCAAAGCACTACGGGCCAATGATAACTTTTTCCACATCATTTGTAACATTACGGTCATGATTTACACCGAATAATCCCTGATCATAATCGTACCAAGTCCATCTATGCACTATAGGCCACAGATGACTTTCAACATAATATAAACATGAGAATGATGACAATGATATAAGAATTCAATAAAACAAGTTCAAGAATTAATTTATCCAGGAACTAATAACGTCCAAATTGTCAACATGATACTTCTTTGTAGAGTAAAACTCAAGAATGCTCAGAAGAATATTCCCATGAAAAGATACTGAATGAAGCGCAAATATCAAGGATATTCCACTAATTTCATGGAGTATAGAAGTTAAAACTTTAACCAACTGAGTATAATAAAGAATGGAATAACAAAAGAAATCACCATGCATACGATAGACCGCACAGACAGGTTATTCCAACAGAATAATAAATAATGGAACCAGGTCATGCATAAACGCACAGAAAGGATGTTCCAACAGAATAATAAATAACGAAACCAGGTCATGCGTAAAGCACATACAGGTTATTCCAACAGAATAATAAATAATGGAACCAGGTCATGCGTAAACGCACAGACAGAATATTCTAACAGAATAATAAATAACGAAACCAGGTCATGCGTAAAACACAGACAAGATGTTCCAACAGAATAATAAAGAATGGAATAACAGAAAAATTTTACCATGTATGCAGTACTTCACATAGACAGGTTATTCCAACATACTAATAAAGAATGGAATAATAGAAGTTCTCTTCATGAAGACGAAAGAAAGAAATAATACCCCTTACATTAAAAGAAAAGTGTTCTGACTGGTAGGGTGAGGATATTCTTGAAAAAAACTTATACAGTTTTTCTACGCTCAAAGCTTCTGAAATCTCTAAAGAAATACGCTCAAGATTATAGAAGAGAATTCTCTGAATTTCTGGTGTGATTTCAATTCTAACTAAGCATCCTATTTATAGGAGAATGAAAGGGTATTGTTAAGAAACGGACGCAACAGTTATTTTTAAAAAAAAAATCACGGACGAATATAACAGCTTCACTGATCCAACACATCAGTAATTCTTTTTCAAGGAGATGACCAATGAAAAAAATGAACACATGCCAATTTAAAAGCCTTGACCAATTAGAATGCACCAGAATTTACAAGTTGTCAACCATGTTGTATGATTGGAACAAGTTGGCCAATAATATTCAAGCTTGAAAAAAATCAATCCATAACCTACCAAATTTATCTATTAGGACCACCATCACCCACCCACATGTTACACAATTATATATATATATATATAATATTAATTCAACGTCACTACCACCACATTTTCTCCCTCCCATTTCCTTATCCCTTATTTCCACGGCACCATTTATTTATATACTTTCACCCACACACACTACTTCACATACGCGCATATATACATGTCAAATATATATATATATATATATACACATTATAACTTCCTTCTGATAATTTGAAAAATGGGTAAATGGGGGTTCATAAAATAAATAAAATTTACATCAAATACTTCATAAAAATTCCCTCAATATTTTTAACAACATTTATCATCACTATTATAATTCACAATATTAATCGACCAGGTCGTTCCCAGGAAAGAGGGACTTTCCAATAAGGATTTCTCCCTATTGACGCGCAATTAGGTGACCAAACCTCTCATTGACAGAACTTCTAGACATCGTTAATATTGCAAATAATAATATTAATAACTTCATCGTCTCAATTATTGATTTAATAATCTATAAAATATTGACAATAATTGAATCAAATAACGTGAGATATTATGCAACAATTACTATAGCAATAATTGAACAAAACTGAGTGACTTCTCACGTAAGCATCAATAATCAATACCGTGTGCTACTATGCAACCACACGTATTAATGTACTTTTATTACCGACAATAATTTTGTTATGGGGTCCACCAATGATTGTGTCGTCGTATGAATATTCTCTGTTAAAACGAATATTCCCCGACCAATCGAATATTATATAACAACTTGCGTACTTTGTAAAATTTATAAATATTACCCACAACTATAACATTATATCAAATTCATTCCATAATATTTTAAAAATGATATTTATAGAAAGATCATCTTTATTAAAAAGATTGGGGTCTTACAGTAGTGATGGAGGAAAAGAAAGGCAGTTGCCAATTGTTGCTGAATAATGAATTTGAGAATGGAGAGATTCCATTGACAAAGAGATTCTGTTTTTCATTCTTTTCTCTTAGAAGTCAACGTGAAGTTGGCTCTGGAGGTTTTCGTTTCTTACACCAAACTTGGTATCAAAGCCTGTAACTCGGAAAGTCTCATGCCTACAACCCGTAGTGGTAATTCTTACAATATGTCAAATAACTAAAACCCAAACACTGATCTACCCCAACTACAAGCATAGATCACCCAATTCGCATCTGTTCTAGAACATGTTAATTATAGGTTCGATGCAATGGATGAATGTCAAACTAGAGATGAGTTTGTACCTCATAATAGGAGGGTCCGCGGGCCTCCTCCAGAAGATAAAGTGGACGGTAGTGTAGGGGATGAAGAGGATGAAGAATATAGGGAGAGGAACAGGTGATTTGGTGATCGTGGAGCTCACTTTGGGCGGAATGGCCATGAATTCCCCGAAGAGCGAGGAGGGCATGACTTCAACCATCACCCTCTTGATGAAATAACCAAGGGGATGAAGGTAGATGCCCCAGATTTTGTAAGGAATTTGGATCACAATGCTTTTGAAGATTGGTTGACGGCCATTGAGGATTCCAATAACGTGGCAAATGAATAGATTTGAAGCACTGATAATTTGTTGAATAGCCATGGCTTTAGTCCTAATTCAAAACATCCGTCCTTCCTTTCTTCGGTATCCACTTGATGCGTGACAAACCTAGCGAGCTCGTTGAACTTAGTCGCGTATTGCACTACTGTCATCTCCTCTTGTTTTAATTCTAAGAACTTCACCTCCATCCTATTCTTCAGGAAGTAATTCTCGAAGAACAATATCTTAAACCTCTCCCAGGTTATAGTCCCTTCTCCCGCTCTTTGTTGATTGGCCTCCCACCAATAATTTGCTTCACCTCTCATCATGTACGTAGCGAACACAGTCTTCTGATCTTCACCCACACGAGCAATGGAGAATGCTTTCTCCATCTCTTTGATTCAAGTCTTTGCCTTAATAGGATCGGTAGTATCCCTAAATTCTAGAAGTCTTACGCTACTAAAGTCTTTAAAGTTGGTTACCGGAACTGCTTGCAGGTTGTTATGTACTGGTTCATTGTTTCTCCCTTGAAGGGCTTCTCCTAACAAGTCGACTAATCATTGGATAAGGTCTACTTATTCTCTCTCATTATTGTCTGACACTTCTAGTGCAGTTAGTCTACATCTAGGCGGTATTTTCTGCATCACAAAATTTCTTTCTTATTATCTAATTATATTCTTAAGCATTTCTTTAATACAAAAAGGAAAAAAAATTTATAACACGTTTTCTGAAATAAGGACATTTATATCCACATGCCAAAATCATTACATTGATATGCCCATTTCCTAGCATACTTCTATAAATATTGACATCTATCCCATAATATCACAAAAGATGAGGATTTACAATATATTACCCCTCTAACAAGAACATACTTGGGGTTTACATAACTATCTCATCTCACACGAAAGATTGGGATTTCACCACAATATACAAAACATAACTATACTACTGGACACCTAACTGAATAAGCTATCCCAATATTCCACGCTCCACTGCGCTCTTAAACTCAACCAGTGATATGTGTGCCACTAAATCCCTACTCATGGTATATCGGGTCTGCCTTGCTCCAACGGGTAGTGATATACACCGTCGATCAACCTCTCCATAGTTTTGCGAAAGGTGCAGCCCATCTTGTTCATCTTCCTCTTCTTACATCTCACCTCATCCTCTAGGTCATTGGCTCTATCATCGGCTTCCTCCCACTTCTCCTCGAAGTGGATTCTATCCATGATCTTAATCTCTAGCTATATGCGAAGAGTCTCATTTTCTGTCTTTTCCCTCAGTTCTCTCTCCTTGAACTGTCCTAGCTGCTCTACCAGTTCAGCATTCAGGGATAGCAAATGATGTGCTAGAGCTTCTAGTTGGGTCCCTGCTTCCTTGTGATATTCAAGTTTGACCTCTACCTCTTGCATCTCAAGTTTTCTTATATGGTCCTCATCCTTCAGTTTTTGCATCTCTGATTGCCTCTCCTGAGCTTCCGTCTCTAGCTCCTCAGCTCGACATTCTAACTCCAGAATTTGCCCTTCATATATATTCTCCCATCATTCGATCCTCGAACGTGGTCTCGTCGGAATCATCCACGGGCTCATCCTCCATGGGTTCCTCCTCGAAATCTGACTCTACCTCCTCGTCATCCTCATCTTCAATAAGGGCAACTGTCGAAATGGTCTCAGCTACCAACGGTGACTAGAACACCACGTGTATATCACATGGCTCCTCTATAAATCTACTAGGATCTCCCATATCTGCCATCCTACAATCACAACATAAGACAAACAAACCAACTCCATTAGAACATTAAAATAAAACATAAATTCATTGTATGGAATGAAAATATATTTCATAACGCTAGTAAATCTCTAAGAGAACTCTACATGAGTTTTATCTCTTTATACTCTCTACATTATTCTAAGGTTATAGTCTAAGGATTCTCGCTCCTAAGGTTTATTACCTATAGCTTTGATACGAACCTATAATGCCCCCAAATTCAGACACTAATATCTCGAATTCGGTGCTTCACAATCTCATTCTAATAATACACTAATAACTCATACAGTGGGATAATAGAATAATTTACATTGATTTATTATAATTATTCTTGTTCCAAATCTTGCAACCATAACTGTCATGTTACATAGATTAAGTTTAAATATAATCTAAACATAGATTATTTGCTTCTTAATACAACATAACATTAATTCTTCTAGCTTAAGGGACTATAGCTATTCCGTAGCCTTGCCCTTCCCTTTGTCCTTCCCTGAGGTAATTCCTTGTTCTGTCTTAACTGTAATGTTTTTTAGAAAGCAAGAATAAGCAACAAATTTTCCTAGAAAGTGACATAGCAATAAGGGTGAACAAGTACAAAGTTCAAAATTTAAGGGTATAATAGTAAATGATAGTTCAAGAATAATGAGAAGTATCAATTGTTCTAAATAAGAGTCGCTATGGACTGAAGAATATCAATAAGATTCAAAGGTTTAATAATTTCAAAGTTCAAAAATAATGAACACTGAGTAATCGTTATAGACTAAGAACTCCTGCTAGAATTAACAGTATTATACTGAAAATCCAATAAAAACAAGTACAACAGGTGATCAGCCTAAAGTACCCAACGTTATGCATAATTTCAATGTTTATATGTGCGCACGTTGGTTCCCCGACAGTTATATAATTTCCTCTTCAATGAAGGTTGTTAATCTCAGTAGATTTATAAGAGTCCGCACCAAGTCAATTGGTTTGGATAACTTTCTAATACATGATATTAGTCTAGTCGAAAAAAATGGCTTAGACAATTTTTATAATATATTTAGAAATGATAAGTTCAATACTTGTTGTAAGATCCCGAATTTTATGAAATGAAAATATTCAATTTTTTTATAATTATTATTTTATTCCGTAAATAGTTAAATTCATAAAAGGTTAAAGTTAAGGGTGATATGTGAATTTTTTTGCAAAGTAAGCAAGTTGTTATAAAATATTCGTTTGGTCGGAGAATATTCTTTTTGTCGGGAAATATTCGTACGATGGCATAATCATTGGTGGACCCCATAACGGAAGTATTGTCGTAGCTAAAAAAATTACAGAATTATCTTTTTATAAAAATAACGGCGAAAGTGTTACCGTTAAAACTGTTGAACTACCCGGTAGTAAAAGTACAGTAATACACGTGGTTGCATAGTAGCACACGATATTGATTATTGATGCTTACGTAAGAAGTCACTCAGTTATACTCAATTATTACTACAGTAATTTCTGCATCATATCTCTCATATTATTGATTCAATTATTGTCACAGTATCATCTACATTATATTTTATATTATTAAATCAATAATTGAGACGACAAAGTTATTCATATTATTATTTGTAATATTGACAATGTCTAGAAGTTCTGTCAAGGAGAGGTTAAATAATCTAATTGCGCGCTAATAGGGAGAAATCCTTATCGGAAAGCCCCCTCTTTCCTGGAAACAACCTGGTTGTTAAATATTGTGAGTTATAATATTAATGATGAATAAATTCGTGTTGATTAAAGATAAAATTGATAGTTCCATTGTGTGGGAATTATTAGTGTTAGTGGAAATTGACATTTATTTCGATAATAATTGATGTCTAGAGGTTATATTGACCAATCGGGTAATTAACAGAATAAATGAGGAATTAAATGCTATTAATTCACATGCTTATAACTATGTGTTCACATGTGTGTACTATTGATTCACATGATTTACTATTAGGGGAGTTGGTGAAAGATTGATAATACTTGCATGACTAAATTAAAAATGGAGGTATAGATGAAGGTACTATACTGTAATTAGGTTTTTCACATGATTATACTATTGAGTCACATGAATAAACTATTAACTTACATGATTTACTATTAGGGGAGGTGTAGCAAGTTTGATAATACTTGCAGGACTAAATTAAAATTGAAGAAAAAGAGGAAGCTATTATAATATAATATTTCGAGCCCCAAAATGTGCAATTGTTGAAACTATATTTTTCTATAAATTGAATCTCATTCTTCCTTCATTTCTCACCAATTTTCTAAGTCTCACAAGAGCAATTATTATGGAGAAATTATAGAGAGAAAGAAGAAGAGAAGTCTGCTACCTCACTATTCCAGTATCCAGTTTTCTTCTAAGGTAAGGGGTATTATTTATTTCATATTCTGAAGAGATATTATTTTTCGTATTTATATGAATATTATTTTCATTCAATATTCGTATGGAATATCATCTTCGTTCAATATTCGTAAGAATATTATTTTCGTTCAACAGTCGTAAGGGGTATTATTTCTTTCGTATTCATGAAGAGAGTTATTTTCTTTAAATACTCGTAAGGGTTGTTATTCCATTCTTTATTATTTTGTTGGAATAACCTGTCTACGCGGACTACCACTTGCATGGTGAATTCTTTTGTTAGTCCATTCTTATTTTATTTTGTTGGAATAATCTGTCTACGCGGACTACCGCATGCATGGTGAATTCTTCTATTATTCTATTCTTTATTATTTAGTTGGAATAACATGTCTACGCGCACTACCACATGCATGGTGAATTCTTCTGTTATTCTATTGGAATAACCTGTCTACGCGGACTACCGTATGCATGGTGAATTCTTCTGTTATTCCATTCTTTATTATTCTGTTGGAATAACCTGTCTACGTGGACTACCACATGCATGGTGAATGACCCTTTGTATTCATTCCTTATTAAATTGTTGAAATGATCTGTCTACGTGGATTACCGCATGGCGGGTGAAAATTCATTTGCAGTTTCATATATTCTATTATACTCAGTTGGTTAAAGTTTTGGCTTCTATACTCCATGAAATTAGTAGAATATCCTTGATATTTGCGCTTCATCCAATATCTTTTTATGGAAATATTCTTCTGAGCATTCTTAAATTTTACTCCACAAAGCAGTATCATGTTGACAATTTGGATTTTATTGAATTTAGGATAAATTAAATTATAAATCTTTAAAATTTATCCTTGAACTTGTTTTATTGAATTATTATGTCATTGTCATCATCCTCATATTTATATTGTGATGAAAGTCATCTTTGGCTTACGTGCATAGATGGACTTGGTATGATTATGACCAGGGATTATTCGATATAATCATGACCGTAATGTAACGAATGATGTGGTAAAAGTCCTCATTGGCCTGTAGTTCTTTGATGGACAGTTGTTGGTATGATTATGACCAGGGATTATTCGGTATAATCATGACCATTGATGATTACATGAATATCTTTGGCCGTGGTAAAGGGATGATTCGATTTTATTTATAAAGCCGAGTTTCAGCGATAAAGTTGATGAAAATCTTTTTAAATCATAGAAAATAGTAGATTTTATGCTCTACTTGACTCTTCTAATGTATTGCTTATTCCGATGTAGTTGTTGATCTAAAACTTGTTGTCTATTGTATTCTATCAGTTGTTATACTGTTGAAGGCTAAGGATAATTTATTCAGCATTATCTTAGTCATAATATTTCTTACTGGGCTAGTTGAGCTCACCCTTTTGCTTTCATTGTTCTCTTCAGGAAATGAGAACGTAGCCGGGACTAGTTGGGGAATGGAGTGATGGTCCGAGATGGTGTCATAGTAGTCCTCACTATTCTATAAAATAGTGTGACAATAAATGCAATGAGGACTCCATTGAGTGTGGATATTGTTTAGATGACAATATTCTTTTTAAAACTCTTAGATTATGTTTTGTCGTATATTACCCGAAAGTTGTATAATTAAGTTTGTATTTGATTTTTGTACCATGTATTTGGCGACTCAAGATGATTGATGTATACCTATTTTGGGGGCGTCACACTTGTAATAATATCAAGACATAAAATTGATTTTTGAATAGTAATAGACATTTATTCGATGTAAATATAATCTATATAGCAATAATTCGGATTTATACAATATTTAAAGTTAAGAGAGTTAGGGAACTTGCATTCAATATGAAAATTAAATGAAGTTAGAGAACTTGCCTCAAGCATAGTTTACCAATCTATAGCTTATCAACACTTTGAAATCCTATTATAATATAGTTACAAATATATATATTCATTAGTTATACAAGTCGAATACATATACTTGATACGTACGTTATGTGCATATATTAAGTCTTAACTTAGTTATACAATCAGACCACTCATATCACATCATCAAGCCATTTAGTTTCGCAATTATCAACGACTTTTCTTTTAAAAGCTTATTTAGAAAAATTTGTAAAAACCTTTATATTCTTGGTTTCACATAGACATTTATGTGTTAGAACACCTTAATCATCATAGTAATCATATATTATGGCTTAAAATAAGATTGTACTCATGGTAGAAGTTTTAGATCACAAATAAAACTATCAGACACAAATGCCAACAGGCGCAACTGCGCTCTAATTAGGCTTAGGGACGGCGCAGCTGTGCTGTCCCCTGGCCAGACCATAGTTAAGCTTTTGCTCTCCTGGTTTTGTCTCCTTGCTTAGCCTATATATATGTATGTATGTATATATATATATATATATATATATATATATATATATATATATTAACACATAGCATATACACATGTTTAAGGGTATTGCATGCTTTTACAATCATCTCAAGTTCACCTTTTCACATTATAGATTCTTAGTTTAGAATTCCGACAAACATATTGTCAAATGAAATTACGAAGCCAACTATATTAACTATTTATTCATATAAGAAGGTTATACAACCTGAAATAAGTTGCTCATGTGTTCTCATCATTTATACATAGCTACATTAGTTCATTACTTCGAAATTCGTTTAAATTCATGCTTGAATACCTACTTTGCATCTAGTTCTTTATAAAAACATATAGGTTATGTCTTAGGGACATAAAGAGTATAAGCATGCATGTTCTAAAGTTTAGAATATGACCAACGCCACGTTTATATTACTTATTTTGTAAAACGTCCAAGTTTGCCTCCAAAAATCATTTTAACCCAAACTAAAGTAATTTAACACATGCTTATCAATTTGAATCACATTTCATGTATAACTAAACTATATACACAAGCTAAAATGGTTAGAATCTAAGCTACACAATTTCTATCAAGTTCGTTCTCTAAAGTTCAAGTTTTCTTTTAAAAGTCTTTTTACACCAAGACAAAACAATCTAATATATACGAAGTAACTTTGAATCTTATGTCATGCCTAATTAGGCTACGTATACATGTTAACAAGGTCAGAACATAAAATGTTACAAGTTTCTTCAAAGTTCACTTTCAAAATTCTAATTTTTCTTTAGAAAACGCATTCTAAAGCAAGATAGAATAGTCATGCTATGCAAAAGAAACTTACACTACAAGCTATACCTATTTTCATGCATTTCTAAGTCATATTAACATGTTAGAATTATCATATTACAACAGAATTCAGAATTTCTGACTGGTGCAAAGCGCAGCTACGCCAGTTTAAGCTGCCGATTGAGCGCAACTGTGCCCTTCCTGAGCAACACCAGGAAGAGCCCTGCAACTGCAGAACTCAACCCTTATACTAATTTCTTCACATAACAAACTTATACAGCAGCCACATTGTTCACCTACAGGCATATAAACTCTATTAACATGTTAACATCATTTCACATATCAATCAACAACTAATTCACACAAATTTCTAAGAATTATAAATGCTTGAATTTCAAAACATGTTTAGGAATTATACCTCTTGAGGCTTAAAAGAAAAATCCTTCAAATCTCTGATTATACTCTGTAACGACCGAGAAATTCGGATCTATTGTAAAATAAATTTATTTAATTAAATAATAAATAAAATTATATTGTTTGTTATTCTTATGTGTTAGTAAGATGAATGTGATTCTATAACCTAGAAACGTGGAAATATCGTAGTATTTTGACTATGTGAAGGAATTAAAATGTTTGAATTTCCAAGACGAAAATTAAAGTTTTTCAAGAAATTTTCTGAAAAACATTATTCACTGATTTCTGCACGAGAATTATTTTTGAGCTTCCGAGAAATACGTAACGATAGAATATCAAGGTGAGAAGAATTATATAATAATAATTTTAGTATGGAAAACGTAGTTTTTCGCATGCGGACTTAATTCGAGAACGTTAGGAAAAGTAAAGCGTTAACTAGTTAAAGAGATGATCGTATAATACGTAGGTATTGTACGAGGTAATGAATACGAGTATGATATGAAGTATTATATGAGTATGTATAAATGACAATATGTCGTATATGTTAAATAAATATACGAGTTAGAATACGAGATTAATACGTAGACAATACGTTCTAAGGCTTTAAGCCATATGTAATTGGACTTGTAAGATTGTGTAGGAAATGTAAAGTTTAATTGTGATTATGATTAGGCCCAATGCAAACTTATGTTAAAGCCCAAATGTTTGTTAATGCAAAGTCCAATGTGATTTAATGCAATCCCAAAAGCATAAGTTAAGCTAATTGAATTAAAGCCCAAATTAACAATCCAATGGGTAAAGAAGATCCATGGGGCAACCCATGTGGGCCCCATGATCACATGGGTGATCTTGGTGGCTAAGCAAAGAGTGTGATGGCCAAGCAAAAGATTTGATGAACAAGTAAACTTAGTGCTTATGTAATGAATAGTAAGGAGGTTTATTTAAGGAGGTGGGATGTTTATTGACTAAACTACCCTAACCTAGAAATTCTTATAAATAGAGAGATTTGGATTTCATTTATTGATTATTCAAAATACACCAACAACTTAAGTGCTTATTTGATAGAGAGAATAAGTAAGAAAAAACTAGACTTTCATTAGTAGAAAAGAAGAAGAAGAAGCTTGATCATCAAGGGTAAGACTTCTATATCATTAATCTTCTAACTCTTCAATACTAGTTTGATAGAAAAGTGTTGATTAGTGAAGTATGTATGCTAAGAAGTAAAGAGAATGGCTAATCAAAGGACTTAATCCTTAATAAGCCTTGAATAAGCAATTCGTTCATATATAAGTCATGAACTAATGAAGGACTTATAAGAACTTGTAATATGTTTACATTAATGAATTTTGTATGATAGGAAGAAGCAACGATGGTGGTTAGAAGACTAAAACCATGATAAATCATGTGAAATGAAATCATAAGTAGTTTATACTTTTATAAGTTATAAATTCATGAAGAACAAGTAATAACTTATCATGTAAATAAGTTAATGAAATATGTATATTAAGATGTTAGTATGATGGATAGAATCCATTTGAAATGATGAACAAATAATAAGTAACGAAGTTTTGGCGGAATTCACGAGTTCGGACGATAATCGTCGAAATTGTGAAATTCTCGGAATGGAAGCCGAATTTTGACATTGAGCTCGAAAACATTTTTTTCGATGGGAATAATTCATATTTGGCATTATAGAGCTACGGACTCGAAAATGATCGAATTTCGACTTAGAACGAAGAAACGAGCGTTAAACGTTCATGAAAATTTATCATTTTCGTTAAAAATGGACTAATAGGTGAATTTTGATTTAAAAAGTCAAAAATGTAAAACTCTCGTATGAACACGTAGATTATATGATTTGTGAGCTAATGGCTTTTGAACGAGCTAATTCGGACTTAAAATGATCAAATTTGGAGTCCGGGAAGTTCGCAAAGTTCAAAAACTGTCATTGTAATCTGGTGCACAGAGCTGGCGCCACGGCACCAGCCAAGGACAAAAAGTGGCACTGCAACACCGTGACCATGCCCAGACCTACTATAGAGTCGCGCCAAGTGCGACAGTTAGCACTATGACTCGCGCCGCAGCGCCGAGTCAGTACTTTAGCCACTGTAGAGTGGCGCCGCAGCGAGGCCAAATGAACTAGGACTCGCGCCGCAGCACTGAGCCCGGACCCTGACCACTGTTAACTCACGCCGTAGCACAGCACAAGGAGGAAAAGCTGGCGCCCCAATGCCAGCACTAGATCATGCACAGTAAGGAAAGTTTATAAGTAAAGAAAGAAAGTTAATTGATTAATAATGAACTAAAACTTAATGTAATATTGTTTAAGACATTGTTAAACCTTAAGTATGATCACTAAAGGTTGAAGATAATCAATCGAACGTGGATGTAAGAATGATGTAAATTATAATGGCAAGCCGGAACCAATAGTAACAAATCTAATACATGATTAGATTGAGAAGAAAGGTAAGATTCATTAGGAACCATGTATGTTTATTCATGACCTAATGTGGTACGTTATGTGATCATATATTGTAGAGACCTTAAAGACTTAAAGAGAAAGTGTAATAACAGTAGCAGACACTGCAGGCAAGTGTTCTAACCCTTGTCTATGTTCAATCTAGACAAGTTTTATGATTCATGTATTCTTACACATGAATTGAGTTATGATAAAGTCAAAGCCAATTCTTTCTGCTAGACTTACGATATTTTGGATTTCTTATAATCTATTAAAGTATTGTCAATGTTTTTCCAAACTATGTTGGTATGGTTTTCAAATGAAGACTGAGTATGCTAAACAAATATTTTGTCGTCAAACGATAGGCACGTGAGGTTACCACAACTTAAACGTACATACGTTTAAAGAATGTAGTGTTGATCAACATAGAGTACTATAGGCTGATCACCTAAACGTGCTTGTAAGTAATGCCAGACTTATGGATTTAGTGTCGTGTTATCTTTTTCAAAGAAAGTATGAAATGCTCAAGGTCTTGGACCAGTATTGATGTTTTACTGAATGTTGTCATTGTAAAACTTTTTAAAGAAAAGAGAAGTGCTATTTTGAATTATCGATAGTACTTCATAACTATTGTTCAGTTATTGAAGATATATGATTTGTATGATTCAAGCATGTTGTTTAAATGGAATTATCATACTTGCTGAGCTAGTTATGCTCACTCTTGCTTGAACCATATGAATGCAGCTAAGATCGAACGGACCGAAGGATCCGGTAAAGATAAAAGGAAGGCTAAGGCAGACCGTTGAACTGTCTATGTAATAGTATATGTTTAATGTTGTAATGTATTTGATATTATGATAAAGAACATATGTATTGGTTATAAAGAACCTGGGAAGGGAATATTGTTTGGAATATATATAAGACATATTCGTTCTTTTGAGGCATTTCAATTGAATGTTTGTGTGAACTGTAGCGCCGTGTAGCACCATATGTCGGGTTGAAAGATACCCGGATTTGGAGGCGTCACATACTCTCTCAATTCTCATCAACACTCTCTCTAATTTAACTCAACCAACAATCTAGCAAATTGAATTTGAGAAGAGAATGTTAATATATATAGAGAATTTCTTAGCCATACAAAGAATTGCCCAACATTTGATTCCAATGGAAGAAAAGAGAAGCCAATGGGCAAGAAGAATTTGGTGGAATAGTGATTAACTACTCCCATCAACCCACTCCCCTAGCCATTATTTTGATTTTGTCGTTTTTAAGAATGGAAGGTAGACTAGGCCAATGGTGGTTCATGTGAATGAAGAAATGGGACATTCATAATGGGACACTCCTTCTAACTCTTAGCATTTACAAAATGGCTACTAACAATACTAAGGTTTTAATTTTTTTTGGGTTTCCAAATGTGACTTTAATGAGGTAATATTATTACATTGTGATAAGGGGTATATATACACATAATCATATAATTCATGTACATTTGGGTTTACTTAAAATAATATCTAATGTGAGTAGAATATAATTCAGTTGGGTATTAACAATCCATTATTTTTCATAAAACTTTATTATTTCAATTCCACATAAATATTGAAATAAATATTTAATTTTATTTACTTAAATTTATTTTCTCCCATATATTTAAAATACACCACTAACTAACCCACCACACATCATGATGTCACATAAGCTCCTTTATGTAACTTAGAAAAATTATTTCATTCATCCTACTTTTATTATATAGTTTTGTATAACATTTATTCACACACCAATGTCACATCTTATTTTATATTAAATGGATGTAGCAACTCTATTATATATATTACTACACATTACATACTATTACTCATAGCCAATAATTAATAATAATAGAAATTAGTCTATCACCTTATTGAATTATGCATTCATCAATTTAATATAATAATACCAATCAATTTAATTATTAAATCATTCCTTCATTAATCCACTTAATGAATTTCTTAGTTTTTCATTATACTAGTTGTCACATACTTAACTTAATTTAATTGAATTACTATATCCCATGTCACGACAATATATATCTATATTCAATTAAATACTCAACTCTTTAATAATGCAATTATTAATATTATTTATAAAATTCTCGGATATTACAATGGGTATGCCAATTCTTACTCCCTTAAATTTAATGGTAAGAAATTCGTTCTAGACCCTTTGCAGATTACTGAATTTGAAGCACAATCAAAAAAAAGAAAAGAAGAAGTTGTTCCAGTGATAACCATTCGCCAGTTCACTCAAGCTCTAAAGGAAGAATAATTAGTGTTGTTGGTTGTGAACCGAGAGACTAAAAAGGATGATGGTATTATCCCTAACGAATTTACGAAGATGCTAGAGAAATTCCAGGACATCATGCCTGATGAGATGCCAAAATAATTACCGCCAATGCGAGAGGTACAACATGCCATTGATCTAATCCCAGGTTCTTCTTTAGCGAACCTACGACATTACCGTATGAGCCCCATGGAAAATGAAAAACTCAATCGACAAATTCAACAGTTGCTTGACAGTGGTTTCATTCGAGAAAGTTTTAGCCCTTATGACGTACCAGTTTTACTTACACCCAAGAAGGATAATACCTGGAGGATGTGCGTCGATAGTCAAGTAATTAATAAAATAACGATGAAGTATTGATTTTTTATCCCCCGGCTTGACGGCATGATAGATTTATTGAGTGATGCATCTTTATAAAAATTAATTTTTGTAGCGAGTATAATCCAATTTGAATCCGTCCTGGATATGAATGGAAGACGACATTCAAGTTAAAAGATGGTTTATTTGAGTGGTTGGTCATGCCTTTTGGGCTAACCAACGCCCCATGCACATTCATGTGTGTTATGATGCAAGCACTTAAACCATTCTTGGGCAAATTCATAGTTATCTATTTTGATGATATTTTGATTTTTAGTCATTGTTTGGAGGACCATTTAGACCATGTGCAGCAGGTCCTAGAGACATTAAAAAGAGAACAACTTTATGTGAATCGTGGCAAGTGCCCCTTTATGAAGAAACGGGTGTATTTTTTGGGGTTTATTATCTCAAACCAGGGGGTTGAAGCCGATCCTACCAATGTTCAAGCAATTATAAGTTGTCATGCTCCTCGCAATATCTCTGAAGTACGCAACTTCTATGGGCTAGCCATATTTTATCGGTGTTTCATACGGAATTTAAGTTCCATCATGACCCCGATTATCAAGTATTTGAAGTCCAAAAATTTTATGTGAACTGCAGCTGCCAATAAAACATTCACAGAAATCAAAACAAAAATAGGAGAAAATCCAGTTCTGAAATTACCGAATTTTTCCAAAGTATTTGAAGTTGCATGCGATGCATCCATGTAGGTGTGGGAGGAGTACTCAGCCAAGAAGGTCATCCTATTTCCTTCTATAGCGAGAAGCTCAATGTGGCTCGTCGGCAGTATTCGACGTATGATATGGAATTTTATGCTTTGATTCAAACTCTTAAACATTGGCGGCCTTACTTGATTCATAGAGAATTCATTCTTTATACTAATCATGAATGCAAGACATGTGACAACCCGAAAAATTGGATTATCCAGAATTTAAGATTTAAAGAATTAGTTATTAATAAAATAAATTTTTATTAATTCTATTTTGTGTTATGTGTTTATTAATCGTTCTATAACCTAGGATGATTATAATACGGGAGGATTCTGGCTACGAGCTAGACTGAACGAGTAAGAATTTTCAAGACAAAAATAAAAAAATTTCGAGGAAAAAGACGAAATAAGCACTATTCACCTGACAAAATCCTAAGGGTTAGGGTTTGAATAACCTAAGCCTTTTCGAGAGTTTGGTATATCAAAATGACATTCCATCAAAAGATTTGACGATAATATATCATGAAAAGTTAAATAAGCCGATAAAAGTTTTTCTCGAAAAACGTACATGAATCGAACAAAATAAAAATACCGAAAAGTACTGTTATGTACTTTTCCTTCATTTAACTACGTTAAGGGAAACGTGAAGGAAAACGCTTATCGTGAAAAAGTGTTTTTCAGTTTTTTGGATATTCGAAGAATGCGTAAAAGTTAATCAGTAAAGGAAAGGCGAAATATCCAAAAATATTTGAATTCCGAGAATTACAGTTTTTAAAACTGTCGAACGAAACCCGAAAGACGGAAGGAGGTGTGAATAGTAAGGTAGTTTGGCCAAATGACCAAAACGCCCCTAGCTTTGAAATCTATAGAAGAAAGGTGTTAGTTGATTTTTTTGAAAAATCAGCCAACACTTTGAAGGGAGAGAGAGCTTGAGAGCTTGGAGAAGAAGAAGAAGAAGAAGAAGGAAGAGATTGAGCATGAAGGCTCAGATCGGAGTGGCTCGTGAAATAGAAAAGCTAGTGAATCGCCGACTTTGTCTAAAAGAAGAAAAATAAGAAAGAAAGGTAATCCGAAACCTAACTTTTAATTTAGTTTTCCTTTAAGTTTCTATGTTCAAAAACATAGCTTAATGAGAATAAGAATTAAATGATGTTAAGAATGATTTCATAAGGCTGAAATCATGAGACAATTAAGAAATAAGAATTAGAAGTTTAGTTTATAATTTTCTTAAGGAAGTATAAGTTTCGTAATGAATTTGAGAGATCCGAATGAATCATATGAACGATTCAGTGAAATAAGTAAGGAATGGTGTTTTATAACATCGAATTCCAAGAAAAAGTGAAATCATAATCAAAATTTTGATTAAAAACGAAGAACGAATGAAGAATGCGAAGAACACGCGAAGAACGCGAAGAACGCGAAGAACGTTGTTGATGGACAAATTTAAAACTATCGTAGGATAATTGTTGTTGATGGACAAGTTTAAAACCATCGCGTATAAGTTAGATGCTTATTGCTTAGTTAGGAATGGTAGAAACATTCATGAAGAACGGATTAAAGTTAGCTATAACAAAGTTATGGCAAAAATTTTGTAAAAGACAAATGAGAATTAGAAAGTTAATAAATGAACCCGAATGTGTAGGGTTTTATAAGAATGTAAGAGAACATAGAAAACGTGAGTCGTGGACTCAAGACTGAATGAATTCCGAGTCCGGATGACTGAATTACGGATAAACGAATGAAGAACGTTAAAAATAAAAATCGAACGGTATTAAGAAAGCCGTAGCGAACGGTAATAAGATTAATGGAAGCCGAATGTGAGTCGGATGAGAATGTTAGAATGAAATGTAAGCGTTGAACACTTTAATCGACGTTAAGGTTGAGTGTACGTAAATATTAAATGGGCAGAACCTACACCCCGTGTATGGTTTGACTGTAGGGAATGAAGACCAATGATTATACCGTGAACGGTGAAGAAGCTGAATTAAAGACTAGTACGCAAAACGTAACGAAGCCGAGTTAATGATTAACTTGAATGATCATTCTGAGTATACAAACGACTATGTGTCTTAGATGATAAAGAATGAATCCTGAGGTATGGCATTTAGTTACCAGAAATCCATAAGGAATAAGAAGTTGACTTAACAAACATTATAGTTTAATAGTTCGGATAAGTTAAGATAAGTTAGGTTGTGGTGCAATCGTAACCTTTGATGGTTGACATATGGGAGCTGGGCTAAACAATTCCTTCAGAGAGCGAAGGTATATACAAAACTGGCAACCGATCTAACTCATTGTGATGGCAGTGTAGACGAGACAGGAACTTGTTTGTTGGTTGTTTGTGGGAAACCACTCAGAGTACTATATGGACTACTAGCAGAGAAGCGATGTGTGCTGAGTCCTAGAGAAGTTATAAGAAGAAGATAAGAATGTAAATCATCAAAGATGATGAACGTATAAGTAAGACATCTCCGTATGTCATAAAACCGTAAACCGATAAAGGAAGTTGTCGCGTAAACTTAGGTTGAAAGAACACGAACCCTAAGAAGTAAAGTTAAGTAAACCAATGCATAAGTCAAATATACATGACTAATTGGTGTATGTGTTGCATCTGCAGGGGAGAAAAGGCTACTTCAGCTCAATGAGCTAGATGAGTTTAGATTACATGCATATGAGAATGCGAAGTTATGCAAGGAAAAAGTGAAGAGGTGGCATGACCGTAGGATAATGGAAAGAACTTTCGAACCGGGACAAAGGGTGTTGCTCTATAATTCCAGACTTAAACTCTTCTCTGGAAAACTAAAATCGCGTTGGTCGGGTCCATTCACAGTGAAAACTGTCTTTTCGCATGGTGCAATTGAAATATATAACCAATTCCCAGATAAGCCCTTCAAGGTAAACGGACAGCGGTTGAAGCATTACTTTGGTGACGAAGTGGAAAGGCACAATGTCACCATGATTCTCTCGTTGACATGAGCATCAGAGACAGTCAAGCTAATTGACTATAACATAGCGCTGGATGGGATACAACCCATCAATTTCATCTTTAAACTCTTTTCAATTCTTTAGTTAAATAGTAGTTAGACTCATTCTGTTTTTGCTTAATACCTAATCTGTGTTGCACTCATCTTGTTGTAGGTGCTTTGGGTTACACTCATCACAACCTCTACTTAGAAGTTTAGAACTGCAGCTCAGGTAATGCAGCGCGCAGCCGCGCATGTCCCAACAGGTATTATCTCGCACCCACGCGAACTGTAGAAAGTTTTAACATCCTCGCGCGCCCGTGCGAGACAAACTATACAGTGCCGTGCGGCCACGCGCGACGTCCAGCAGAGAGATTATTTTTATTTTAAAAATCCGATACATTGTCTACTTGGGTTTTTACGTGGGTTATTATGAGCATCTCTCTATTCTCCTATAATAAAAAGCCTCTTCACTACCAATACATGCGTATATCACAACCATCCTCATTGGAGTCAATCTAGGGATTATTTTGCTGGATTGGGTGCAAGCAAGTTTGGGGGTATTATCAGTTGTTGCTAAACCCTCATAATCTCTACATAACAGTTGATCATGGGTCCAAAAAGAAGACGTGCAATATCCATCTCTTCAACCTCTGAGTCCTCATCTAGTGATCACGATGACGATGTCACAGAACGAAGAAACTTCTTAAGCCGGGAAGCTCATCACACCTATTATCATCTTCTGAGTAAATCGTTTATGAAGGAACGAGGCTTTAAACCCACCAAGAAAGATGGACAGCTATGGAATATGCTCCGAGAGAGAAACTGGGTTAGCCTGGTCGTAACACCTATGCCTATCCCAATGGAAGTTGTTTGAGAGTTTTACGCAAATGCAAATGAGATGGAGCAATAAGGAATAACGTTCGTTCGACATGTGCAAGTGGATTTTCGCCCCTCAGCTATCAGAGCAGTGTATGGAATAACTGATGCACCACCAACTGGGTCAGTAAATTGGGTCACGGGTGACCATTTAACGACAGACTTGAATGTATTGATTTCAGAATTGTGCATCCCGGGCACTAAGTGGACCTGCAAGGTCAGAACAGATGAGCCTTTATCGTTTCCAGCTTCCATATTGAATCGCTACGCCCAAGCATGACATCTGTTTATCTGCGCCAAACTAATTCTGTCCACTCACAAGCATGTCGTCACGAAGGAGCAAGCCATCATTTTATGGGGTATTATCGAAGGGAAGTACATAGACGTCGACTACATCATTCATCAAAACATGCAGCGATACTGGCGGGGAAACATGACTGGGAGCATTCCGCATGCGGCGGCAGCAACATTACTTTGTATGCAGCAGGGAGTTCCATGGACTAATAGGACACGGCAGAAGCCGAGTCCTGACATTACGTCAGCCACAATCGCTAAGCTCCAGGATTGGACGGGTGGTGAGCCACACCCGAACGGACGTAGATTCATTCTCCGACTCACCTCACCAGAGCCAACCAAACAGTCCCCGCAGACCGATGAAGCAGGCCCATCCACCCGAACACATCCTATATATAGCGATCGACACCTCCAATAGTTGGAGCGCAAAGTCGACACCTTGTCTGACAATCTTGGGAGCCTCACCAGGGCCTTGGCCGAAGCATTCGCGCAGCAAGGAACCATTCTTGAATGGCCCCAGTTTGGGACCACCGTGCCATATCCACCACCAGATTCACTACCCGAGGAGGGTGGTCATACCGATCAATAGGGTAGTTTTTTAGTACCCTTTACCTTCAGTCAATGCGGACATTGAACATTTTAAGTTTGGGGGTATTGGAGTACTTGCATAGTAGTTTAGATTGCATTCTGTTTTAGCATGTTTAGTTTAATTTTGCATGAGTATGTGTTAGTTAAATTTTTAGTATAAATTTTTTAATTTTTATTCATTGTTAATTATGTTAGTATGTTTTAGTTTAATGTCTCACATAAATTCTTGCTTATAAATAGAAGTTTTTGCATAAGCCAATGATGATAGTAAATTGTGAAAGATTTCAGAATATGTTGCATAACACAGCTTGGATATAATGTTTTATACAATGAGATTCATGTTGCTGTTTAAATGCTTTCGGTTTGCACAAATGTATTCACAATCACTTGTAGGTTTGAGATGTGTGTCTTGCATTGCTCAATAGAACATGTAGTTTTAAAACGAGAAACATGAGGAAAGTTCTGTAGATTGTAAAGTCATTGAAGTGCAAATTTTTGGAAAAACATGGGTATGCTGTGTATAAAAAAAATAGCAATAACGTGACTAGTTTTAATTCTAGGCCCTGGTTACTTGAGTAAGTACGCCCGAGGGGATTGTCTCTACACCTAACGCCCTAAGGTCTTTCATGGTCTGGGAGTCGTTGGTTGAAAGCTCGCTAAGGGGTAGCAGTGTGCCTAATGGATTGAGATATTGCACAGTCATGTGAAAAAAAAGAGAAAAAAAAAAAGAAAAAAATAGCAATAAACACCACGGGAAAGTGTGAAATCGCCCTCGTGAGTAGTAATAAATCAATAAACCCATTGTTGAATCTTAGTTTGCCGTGATATGTCTAAACAGTCTATGTTGTATGAGTATACATGAGTCTTGATTTAGACTATAATTTTCTGTGTGGAGCAGTGTAGGGTATATAATCTTTGCTTGGATCAAGTTTTTGTGAACATCACACACACAACATCTCTATAGCATTCACGAATTATCCGAGTGTATGATGTTATGTATATGGTTTGGTTGGAAATTATGTTCTGGGATATGGATAGTTCACTGAGGTAATTTGGGCTGAAATTCTGTTATGGCTAAGATTATGTGAGACTAGTTTGCATCATAAAGTAGTTGCATAGTTTAGTAGATACATTTTCAGTGTTCATTCATATGCATTGCTTGAGGGCAAACAACAGTTCAAGTTTGGGGGTATTTGATAAGTGATATTTTTACTCACTTATTGTATATTAATCCATGTGAATTGTGCCCACCTCAAGTACATTTCATTGTGTTTTAGTTGCATTTCACGTTATTTTGCATTGCATTTACTTAAAACTTCTTTTGGTGAATAAGTGCAGGAATCGGCTTCATTTTGGTGGAATTCGAGGTATCGGTGAGCGGATGCGTGAAGGCTAGTCGCAAGGCGAGGATATGCATGGCATGGGGGTACAATGAGGCATGAAAATCAAGCAAGAAAGAGGTTAAGGCAAGAGTAAGCAAGTAGCAGCAGCAGCAAGCAAAAAACCAGACTCAAGAACTGCAGAACACAGGCCGTGCGATAGCGTGACAGAACACGTGAAGACTCGCGCGCCCGCGCGAGTGCAGGGCTTGTCATGGGAACCTTCTGCAAATCAAGCGCCCGCGAGGCAATGACCGCGTGCCCGCGACATACTCAGCGCGCGCCCGCGAGGCATGATCGTGCGACCGCACAATAGGACGTCTGGTTTGGCTTGACTTACTATAAGTCTCGCGGCCACGAGACAAAGACACTAGAGACGCGCGCGGCCGCGCGCGATGCTGTTGCTGTAATTTGTTTTATTTTTAATTCTCAATTAAATGATGTGTAATTTGGTTTTAAACGATTCTGACTGGTGTCAGAGGTAAACTTGACTATTATTGACGTATTTTCATAGTAGCAATTAGGGTTTACACCTTGGGAGAGATTCCAATGGAGAACGAAGCCACAACGTCTAATTCTCTTCTTCTTCTTGGAGTTCTTCACCATTGTGGATTTTGATTATTGTTTAATGGAATTCATTGGGGATTTAATAGTTAATTATTGATTACGATTCAGCGATTGGGTTTGATTATTTATTCTCTCTTACTCTTATTCGTTTGTTTGTTGATCATGTTTAGCCTTGATCCCATAATGGCTTTTAGTTCAGACATGAACTAAACTCCATTATAGGATTCTAACGGATTTTAATATGTAGTTTGGTTGTACATCTAAATGTTTGATTTGTTTTGCATATCATATGGGTTATCTATCATGGTTGTTTTTGTTTTACATGTAAGAATGACTGATAATCATTCGTTTTACTATTTGTATGGGATTGGAAATGAACATATAAATATGGATGGTAATCATGATAGCATGCGAATATGGGGATAGAGTAAGTCTTGCATATTTTGTGAATCAGATAGGAATATACTGTTTCACCGTATGAGCTAGAATAAGGGTTGTGCTTAAAATCAATAGGATTGCAATTATGCATAGGAATATGGCAATTGTGATGGTATTGGTGATTATATAGAGTCTAACATCTATAGATGATATGTGAGTTGGTTATAGTGAATTAGAAAATGGTTATAACCCGCTTCGTGCTCTTGGCTATTATCCTGTGATATGTGAACACTTCTTGCATGACATATGGCGATTAAATGAAATATTGAATGAAGTTAGGATCCCATTGTTTTCAAATTACATTTAGTCCATTTATATTCTTATCTTTAGTTGGTAATCATAGTTAGTTCAAACTAACAATTAAGTCCATAGTCTTAGCATATAAATATAGTGAGTTAATTAATGCATGATAGTCTAAGGTTAACAACTTTCTCTGTGGGATCGATACTTTACTTACTCTGTATTACTTGTTGACCCGTGTATACTTGCATGAGTTAGACCTCTTTTATAAGAATTATAAAAGAGGCAACAATAGCCATAATCATACCAAAAATTGTCCATCAATGCACTACGGGCTAATGAGGACTTTTTTCACATCATTTGTAACATTACGGTCATGATTATACCGAATAATCCCTGGTCATAATCATACCAAGTCCATTTATGCACTACATGCCACAGTTGACTTTCAACAAACTATAAACATGAGGATGATGACAATGATATAAGAATTCAATAAAACAAGTTCAAGAATTAATTTATTCAGGAACTAATAACGTCCAAATTGTCAACATGATACTTCTTTGTAAAGTAAAATTCAAGAATGGTAAGAAGAATATTTCCATGAAAAGATACTGGATGAAGCGCAAATATCAAGGATATTCCACTAATTTCATGGAGTATAGAAGTCAAAACTTTAACCAACTGAGTATAATAAAGAATGGAATAACAAAAGAAATCACCATGCATGCGGTACTTCGCATAGACAGGTTATTCTAATTGAATAATAAATAACGGAACCATGTCAGGCGTAATACGCACCGACATGATATTCAAACAGAATAATAAAGAATGGAATAACAAAAGAAATCACAATGCATGCGGTACTTCGCATAGACAGATTATTCCAACAGAATAATAAATAACGGAATCAGGTCCGGCGTAAAATGCACAGACATGATATTCTAACAGAATAATAAAAACGGAACTAGGTCCAGCGTAAAACGCACAGAAAGGATGTTCCAACAGAATAATAAAGACGGAACCAGGTCCGGCGTAAAACGCACAGACAGGATGTTCTAACAGAATAATAAAGACGAAATCAGATTCGGCGTAAAACGCACAGAAAGGATGTTCCAACAGAATAATAAAGAATGGAGTAACAATAGAAATCACCAAGTATAGGGTAGACCGCGTATAGAGGTTATTCCAACAGAATAATAAAGAATGAAATAACAGAAGTTCTCTTCATGAATACAAAAGAAATAATATCCCTTACGGGTACAGCAAATAATATCCCTTACCATAAAAGAAACTTGATATCGGATTAGTGAAGTAGCATAACACTCTACTTCATTCTCTTTATAATTTCTCTCTCTAGAGTTTCAGTGAATTCGTAAGAAATAATGAAGGAATGAGCTTCTATTTATAGAACAATGGAATGCATAGTAACTAATTCATGAACGGTCCAGATTGATTTACTTTAATCGGACGGTCCATATTTAAAGAAAAATCTGTTAAATAAAATATAATATATTCTATTTATAATCTAATAAAATTTATAACTTTTAAAAAGATTTTATTATGTAAATACTATGCAGGCACTATGCAAATACTATGCATAATAAAATAAAATATATTCTAATTATTGTCTAATAAAACAGATAACTTTATAAAAGTATTTTGTTTTATATTAAAAGATTTTACTATTAGCCTAATAAAACGAATAACTTTATAAAAGTATTCTGTTTTATATAAAAAGTTTTTCTGTTTATTACGTTAAGAATACTAATAAAACAAAACTGAGTGCCTTATCATGTAAGCCTTAATAATCAATACCGTGTGCTATTATGCAACCACGCGTATTACTGTACTTTTACTACCGAGTAGTTCAAAAGTATTAACGGTCAAACTTCTGTCGTTATTTTCATAAAATATTTTTATCGTTTTCTCAATCCGACAATAATTCTGTTGTGGAGTCCACCAATGATTGTACCGTCATACGGATATTCCATGACAAAAAGAATATTTTCCGACCAATCGAATATAATATGACAACTTGCATACTTTGCAAAATTTATAAATATTACCCACAACTATAACATTATAAAATTCATTCCATAATATTCAAAAATGATATTTATAGAAAAATCATCTTTATTCCTAAAAGCTGGGGTCTTACAACCTGGTTCCATTATTTATTATTCTATTAGAATAACCTGTCTGTGCAGTCTATCACATGCATGGTAAATTCTTCTGTTATTCCATTCTTTATTATTCTGTTGGAATAACCTGTCTTTGTGGATTACCGCATGCATGGTGAATGACCCTTCATATTTATTTCTTATTAAATTGTGGAAATGATCTGTCTACGTGGATTATCGTACGGAGGATGAAAATCCATTGCAGTTTTATATATTCTATGTTACTCATCTGGTTAAAATTTTGGCTTCTATACTCCATAAAATTAGTGGAATATCCTTAATATTTGCGCTTCATCCAGTATCTTTTCATGGAAATATTCTTCTGAGAATTCTTGAATTTTACTCCACAAAGCAGTATCATGTTGACAATTTGGACATTATTGAGTTCAAGATAAATTAACTTATAAATCTTTAAAATTTATTCTTGAACTTGTTTTATTGAATTATTATGTCATTGTCATCATCCTCATCCAGCAATATCATGTTGATAATTTGGACATTATTGAGTTCAGGATAAATTAACTTATAAACAAAATTTATTCTTGAGTTCAACTTGTTTTATTTAATATTATTATTTGCAATATTAATGATGTCTAGAAGTTCTGCCAAAGAGAGGTTTGATCACCTAATTGCGCGCCAATAGGGAGAAATCCTTATTGGAAAGCCCCCTCTTTCTTGGAAATGACCTGGTCGATTAATACTGTGAATTATAATAAAGGTGATAAGTTTAGTTTTATGATTATTATAAATGTAATAAAACTGAAAACTTTTTATAAAGTTTGTTTTATTTGATTATAAATAGAATATATTATATTTTATTATGCATAGTATTTGCATAGTGCATGCATAGTATTTGTATAGTAAAATCTTTTTATATAAAACAGAATACTTTTATAAAGTTATATGTTTTATTATACTATAAATAGAATATATAATATTTTATTATGCATAGTGTTTGCATAGTGCCTGCATAGTATTTGCATAGTAAAATATTTTTATATAAAACAGAATACTTTTATAAAGTTATTTATTTTATTAGACTATAAATAGAATATATAATGATTTATTATGCATAGTGTTTGCATAGTGTCTGCATAGTGTTTGCATAGTAAAATCTTTTTATATAAAACAGAGTACTTTTATAAAGTTATTCGCTTCATTAGATTATAAATAGAATATATTATATTTTATTTAAAAGATTTTGTTTTATTAGAATATTTTATTAATACTGTATAGTAAATCAATATGGACCGTCCATTTAAAAGTAAATTAATCTGAACCGTTCATGAATTAGTTACTATTCAGTCCATTCTCCTATAAATAGAAGCTCATTCTTTCATTATTTCTTACGAATTCACTGAAACTCTAGAGAGAGAAACTATAGAGAGAAAGAAGAAAAGTATTCTGCTACTTCACTACTCCTATATCCAGTTTCTTCTAAGGTAAGGGATATTATTTGTTGTACTCGTAAGGGGTATTATTTCTTTCGTATTCATGAAGAGAACTTCTGTTATTCCATTATTTATTATTTTGTTAGAATAACCTATATTTGCGAAGTACCGCATACATGGAGAAATTCTTCTATTATTCCATTCTTTATTATTCTATTGGAATAACCTGTATATGCGAAGTACCGCATACATGGTGAAATTCTTCTGTTATTCCATTCTATATTATTCTATTGGAATATCCTGTCTGTGTGTATTACGCATGACCTGGTTCCATTATTTATTATTCTGTTGGAATAACTTGTCTGTGCGGTCTATCGCATGCCTGGTGAAGTCTTTTGTTATTTCATTTTCTATTATTCTGTTGTAATATCCTATCTATGCGTTTACGCATGACCTAGTTCCATTATTTATTATTCTGTTGGAATATCATGTCTGTGCGTTTACGCATGACCTGTGTGACACCCCCAAAATAGGTCCAATCCATCCAACCTATTCTGAGTCGCCAAATACATGGTACAAAAAACAAGTAAAACAATTGTCGTGCAAAATATAACAACACAAATGCTGTGAGTTTGGATTCAAATATATACCAACTGTGACTCATGTCCCAACCTTAGATAGCATGTCACAATGGCACCTTAGATAAAGGTACAGTCAATAACTGTTTTAGAAATTAAAATATTTGGAAAGTGCTCAAGGAAACCTTCGTACATGGGAGGCTATGCTTTTAGGTTATGATAGATATCATATGTCCACAGAATTATCCTTGGTTGACTTAATAGACCCAAAAAAATGAGAAGATTACTATCATGTTCTTTCTAGTGGTGAGTCTTCTCTTGATATATAATTATCTCCATTGTCTCCAAGTGAGAATTACCTTTCAAATAAACTCCAAGATCATATAGGTAGTGCTTGTAGATATACTCAGCAAGTAGATGTGCACAACCATGTCTTATGATAACACGAGTTTGTATGTCATTAGACATCTTGTATGATAGTGGCAAAACACCCTTCTAAAGTTTGGTTCATTTCACCCTATTGTTGTTCACCAAAATAAATTATTACGTGACGTATAATATACGACACACACATCTTAGGTCCTCAATACAATTATATATTGTATGTCATGCCATTTTATAATGTGTTGAGAAACTTTGACAGTCTCGGACTACCACACTATTCCCCTGTTATCCCCGCTCAACCCAGCTACACTCTTATTACCTGAAAGGAATTGTGAAGCAAAAGGGTGAGCACAACTAGCTAAGTAAAGAATATCATGACTAAAGATAATTAAATTATCAATAGCCTTTATCAGTAATAAATCAGAGATTTAGAACATATGGTAGATGATAAAACTTTTCAACCATAGTTGCAGCGGAACGAGCAATCCATTAAAAGAGTCAAATAGACTATAAAGTCTATTATCTTCTCCACGTTAAAAGTCCACCAACAATATTTTATCCCTGTAACATCAATCAACAGTTCCTTTCCACAATCATATGAATAACTCATAATCATAATTGTTATTCTAAATTCCTCTTCTCATCCAGAACGAAGATAATTTTCATCACCTGTCTTTACCTGAAACATCAAAGATCATGGTTATACCAAATCACAGTTCCTGTTTATAATCATAGTAATAAATTCATCTTTGCACTACGGGCCAAAGATATTCATTATCATTTCATTTTTGCACTACAGGCCAAAGATACTAAATAACAGGTCATCTTTGCACTACAGGCCAAAGATATTCAACAACATGTCATCTTTGCACTACGGGCCAAAGATATTCAACAACAGGTCATCTTTGCACTACGGGCCAAAGATATTCATATTTCAAGAAATTCATAATCATTTCTGAAATTATATAAACCATAATTATAATCATGTTGATCAATTCACCGTTGCACTTAAGCTAAAAATATTCAATTGTAGATTCAATGGTGATGATCATACCAGTCAACGATTCAACTTTGCACTACTAGCCAAAGAGAACTCATAGTCACAATCATACCTATAATCTACCCATCTTTACACTTAAGTCAAAGAGAAATTTCTTCACCAAGATTATAAAAATGTTATATATGATAATAAAAAAACAATATTATCAAATTATGGATTCAATCAAAGATAGTAATCATAATAGACATCTTAGACAAAAAGGAAAATTTCATTTTTCGGCGAATAATGTCGTATTTGTGAAGAGTGTCGTATACGTAAATAGTAACCCCGACACAAACAGATAAAGTTTCACAATAAAATCTATATCAATATTTATAACACCTTACTTCAAATGTTATAAATCACTTAATAATATCAAAAACTTAATATTATTAATATTACAACAATATTTAATAATTTCTTAAACTTATAAACAATTTAATCCTATTGTTCACACTTTAATAATTAATACACTTAATCATCCTAAAATATCAAACTCATAAAATTTCATTACCAATAACCAAAACCCTCATCAAAAATCTGCATATACATCATATAGGATTCTCAAACTATAAAATCCTATTTTCTAATTTTCTTACTTCAAATAACATATTTAATTCATTTACTCATAACTAGAACATTTTCATAAAAAATACCAAATCAGTTCTAAAAATATTTCTTTTTTGGGATTTAGCAGAATATAGTCTCATATTGAACATATATTTTTCTCAAAATTTTTAAAATTCATTTACTATTTTTCACCTAGCCAAAACTACCGAATATTTAGACATTTATCATAAATTCTACTTTTATCCAAAAATTCCGCAATTTACAGGATATACTGATATTATATAGATGTACTCCCAATAAAAATTTCTTCAATTTCGGAGTTAACCAAAGGAGTTATAAGGGTTTTCTTTTAAAATAGTCGTTTCTCATAAAATCCATAACTCTTAATATACACATCCAAAAATCGCCATTTTTGGACACAATCAACAAAACTCATCAAATTATCATTTCAAATTTTTTCAGAATTTTTGAAGGTTCTAAAAGTTACGAAACATGAAAAACATAACAACCCCTAAAATCCCTTACCTCGAAAGAGCAATACTTCTGACTGGAATATCGGATGTAAAGCCGGAGAAAACTTGCACCGAATAGCAACTCTCAAAGTATCTAAATACTCATAAAAATACGCTCGACAATATAGAGAGAAAGAAAACTTGTTTCTGGTGTGATTTTCAATTCTAACATAAGCACCTATTTATAGGAAAATGCTAGAACGCCAAAGGAGACTAAATTAATAAAATTATATATTTATTTATCCAACTTCTACGCATGGCAAGTTGAAAATTCCAGCCCACCATACTTGAAGCTTTAATTCAGCACATGTTTTTTCTACACCAACCAAAGTGGGTCCCACCCATAAATTTAATAAAAATTATTTTATTTTTTGAAACTTCAATAATTCATAGAAAATAGCTCGGTTATCAGAAAAATATGAATTTTATGTCCATTCTGCCTGAAATTGAATTCTCTACAACTTTGTAGCTTTGAGTTTTTCCAAATTCTAAACCAAAAATATCCGAAATCAACAAACAGATGATTTTAAACACCGTTTCAACACCTTTTAAAATTCATAACAAATCATGCGTTAATTTTTAACGGTTCGAAATTTGTGGACATATACTCAACTTATATATGTATAACATTTCCAAAAATCACAACGATCCAACGGTCGGATTAAAATTATAACTTACGCAGTAAAGCTTTAAGAACACCGATTTGATCTATTAATACCTCCAATCCGACAAAATACTGATAAAACACTTCAACAGTAATTCTTTCATTTATAACCACATAAATAAATCCATCATCTATATCCACATCAATTAAATATTTCATTATCATATAAATCAATAATTAATTATTCATAAACAATATTACAAAATCACAATTATGACAACCAGGCAGTTCCCAGGAAAGAGGGGGCTTTCCAATAAGGATTTCTCCTTACTGGCGCGCAATTAGATGACCAAACCTCTCATTGACAGAACTTTCTAGACATTGTCAATAATGCTATCTAATAATATTATTCAAATAATATGAATTATTAATATGATAATGGGAAATACTGTGCAGTGACAATTATTGAACAACAATAATATAAAATATCAATGCAGTAATTATTGAATCAATAAAATAAAATATTGAACAGTAATTACTATGACAATTATTGAGTAGTGCCTTCTTACATAAGAATTAATAATTCAAAATACTGTGCAATACCGTGTGCTACTGTGCAACAACGCGTATTACTGTATTTTAACCACCAGGTATTCCAACAGTGTTAACGGTAACCATTACGTCGTTTATTTATAAAAACTCAAATTTGTCATTTTCTTCATTCGACAATTATTCTGTTATGGGGCCTACAAATAATTGCGCCGTAGTACGGATATTCCCGATAAAAATAATATTCCACGACCAAACGGATATTCTTCGACAACAATGAATATTTTATAGCCACTTGCGTATTTTATAAAATTTGCATATTTTACCCATAACTTTAAACTTTTATCAATTTAACCATTTACTGAATAATAATTATAAGAAAAATTGAATAATTTTATTTCATAAAATTCGGGGTCTTACAACCTGGTTCCATTATTTATTATTCTGTTGGAATAACCCGTCTGTGCGGTCTATCGCATGCATGGTGAGTTCTTCTGTTATTCCATTCTTTATTATTCTATTGGAATAACCTGTCTATGTGGATTACCACATGCATGGTGAATGACCCTTCGTATTCATTTCTTATTAAATTGTGGAAATGATCTGTCTACGTGGATTACCGCATGGAGGATGAAAATCTATTGCAGTTTCATATATTCTATGATACTCATTTGGTTAAAATTTTGGCTTCTATACTCCATGAAATTAGTGGAATATCCTTGATATTTGCGCTTCATCCAGTATCTTTTTATGAAAATATTCTTCTGATCATTCTTGAATTTTACTCCACAAAGCAGTATCATGTTGACAATTTGGACATTATTGAGTTCAAGATAAATTAACTTATAAATCTTTAAAATTTATTCTTGAACTTATTTTATTGAATTATTATGTCATTGTCATCATCCTCATGCTTATATTGTAATAAAAGTCATCTTTGGCATAAGTGCATAGATGGACTTGGTATGATTATGACCAGGGATTATTCGATATAATCATGACCTGTAATGTTATAAATGATGTGGTAAAAGTCCTCAGTGGCCTGTAGTGTATTGACGGACAGTTTTTGGTATGATTATGACCAGGGATTATTCGGTATAGTCATGACCATTGATACTTTAATGAATATCATTGGCCCGTAAAGCAGGGATGACTCGATGTTATGGTTTATTTATTAAGCTGAGTCTCAGCGATAAAAATTGATGAAAATATTTTAAATCATAGAAGATAGTAGATATTATGATATACTTGACTCTTCTAATGGATTGCATATTCCGCTGCAGTTAAACTTGATGTTTATTTTATTTTATCAGTTTAACATTGTTGAAGACTAATGAAAATTTATTCTGCATTATCTTAGTCATAATATTTCTTACTAGGCTAGTTGAGCTCACCACTTTCTTTCATTGTTCTATTCAGAAAATGAGAACGTAGCCGTGACTAGTCGGGGAACGGAGTGACGGTCCTGATGATAGTATTAGTAGTCCTCACTATTTTGTTAAATAGTGTGACAATAAATTTATTGAGGACTCCTTTGAGTGTGGATATTGTCTAGATGACAATATTCTTATTAAAACTCTCAATTTATGTTTTGTCGTATTTTACACGACTGTTGTATAATTAATTTGTATTTGTATTCAGTACCTTGTATCTGACGACCCAAGATGGGTGATATATACCTATTTTGGGGGCGTCACAAATTATGTTCGGTGCAATATTTGTTTTCAAACTCATAGTATGTGTGGTCGTATTTTGAATGACAGTTTAATAGTTATAATTATGGAAGTTTGTATTTGGATATTGTGGTATGTATTTGGAGACTCAAAATGGGTTGTGTGGACCTATTTTTGGGGGCATCACAAAGTCTTCCAAAAATAACTCATGAACTTAACATCCCAGTCGGACACTATGGTGGTTGGAACACCACGTAGTCGAATCAAAAATAGTGTTGTTGTTTTGGAAGCATCATAAGTCCTATGACAAGGAATGCAATGAGCCATTTTCGAAAAGCAATCCACAACCACCATTATGGAATCATACTGTCGTAATGTCTTGGGCAACCCAATCACAAAATCCATGCTAATGTACTGCCAAGGCTTATCTGGAGTTGGAAGGGGGTATAAAGTACTGCTTGCTTTTTATTGCCTTTATTAATTTGACAAATCCGACAATGAGCCACCACTTTATGCATGTCGCATCGTAGTCGAGGCCAAATGAACCGATCGGATACAATATCAAATGTCTTATCAAAACCAAAATATCCCGCTAAGCCCCCTCTATGAAGCTCTGAAATAACAAATTCTCTAAGGGATCAACACTATAAGACCCCAACTTTTTATAAATAAAGATTTAATTTCTCTAATTATTATTTTGAAATAGTAAAGGGGTTTATTTGATTAATGTGGTTAGTTATGGGTAAAATACGCAAATATTTTAAATAAGCAAGTGGTTATAAAATATTCATTGTTGTCGGAGAATATTCGTTTGGTCGTGGAATATTCTTGTTGTCGGGGAATATTCGTACGACGGCGCAGCCTTTTATGGGTCCCATAATGGAAAGCGATTGGATGAAGAAACAACAAGTATAAGTTGTTTATAAATTACGACGTAGTTGTTACCGTTAATACTGTTGGAATACCCGGTGGTTAAAACACAGTAATATGCGATGTTACACAGTAACACACGGTATTACACCAATTATTGATTATTACGTAAGAAGGCACTACTCACTATTGTTACAGTAATTACTGTTCAATATTTTTATTTTATTGATTCAATAATTGCTACGTTGATATTTTATATTATTGTTGTTTCAATAATTGCCACTACACAATATTTTTAATTATCAGATCAATAATTTATATTATTTGAATAATATTATTAGATAGAATTATTGGCAATGTCTAGAAAATTGTGTTTAAGGAGAGGTTTGGTCACCTAATTGCGCGACAATAAGGAGAAATCCTTATTAGAAAGCCCACTCTTTCCAGGGAACAACCTGGTTGTCAGTATTGTGATTCTGTAATATTATTTGTGAATAATTAATTATTGATTTATATGATAAAGAAAATATTCATTTTATGTGGATATAGATGGAAATTTTTTTTAATGTGACAATTGTTAAAAATTGATATTTTATCTTTTCTAATAAAATAATTCATTTAAATATATTATTATATTAATATAATAATGGTGTTATTTTACATTGAATGTGTGATATATGAATAAGTGAGGAGGAGTATTTTTGTTACAAAAAATGTTTAACACATGTTTTGTGTGTTGATGGACCCCATTTTTTTATTGAAATTTAATTATAGCCTGTAAAATCATCCGTATGTGAATTTTGGTCAATTTTTGTTTGGAATTTAGAAAAACTTTCTTCTACAAAGTTGCAGAGAATTAAATTTCCTATAAAATGGACATAAGATTTGAATTTTTCAGATAAAATGGTTATTTATTATGAATTATTGAAGTTTCAGAATATTGGGTCTGAATTGATTTTGTTGCATTAAATGATAAAAATATGTTTTGTGTGATTGGTGTGCCTCACATGTGTTACAAAATATGCTAAAATTTAGATTTCAAATTGTGCGTATAATATTTTTATAAATATTATTATTTTATTAAATTTTCTGCTTTGGTGTTCTAAGCATTTTCCTATAAATAGGGTGCTTAGGTTAGAATTAAAAATCACACCAGAAACTGAAGTTTTCTCTCTCTATATTATCGAGCGTATTTCTGTGAGTATTTAGATATCTTGAGTGTTGCTATACGGTGCAAGTTCCTTTAGCACTATATCCAGTATTCTAGTCAGAAGTACTGTCTTTTCGAGGTAGGAGATGTTATTTTTTTGTAAATGATATTATTTTTTCAATATCATTATGCCGAAATATTGGTAAGATTTTTCTTGTGAAATTCTGATCTTTTAATGTCGGAGTTACTATTCACGAGTTACTATTCATGAGTTACTATTCACGAGTTACTATTCACGAGTACTATTCACGAAGTATGATTATTTTTTTCTTATGGAATTTTTACCTTTTAATGTCGGAGTTACTATTCACATATACGGTACTATTCACGTATACGCCACTATTCACAAATACGACACTATTCACAGAAAAATTAAATTTTCTTTTGGGTGTCCGAGATTGTCTATTATGGTTCCTATCTTTGATTGGATCTATGTTTTGATCTTCATTTTGAAATTCTGCTCCACAATAGTTTATTATGGAGTATTTTTGAACATGAATAAATCGAAGTACGAATCCTTAATATTTGTTCTTTTGTCTCACTGAATTCGTTTTCTTTAAAATATATTTTTCATCATCCTCAGTCCTAAATGATGATATTACTGAATATCTTTGGCCTGTAGTGCAAAGATGAATGATTTCTTGATGAATATCTTTGGCCCGTAGTGCAAAGATGAATATGGGTTGAGATGAACATAACCAACTGATGAATATCTTTGTCCTATATTGCAAAGATGACTATTTGATTTAAGATGTATATTGATTGATGTTATAGGGACAAAATATCGATGACGGAATTTTAAATTCATAGATGATAATAGATTTTATTCTCTACTTAACTCTTCTAATGAATTGTTATTTTCGCTATAGTTGTTGATCTAATACTTATTATCTATTGTATTCTATTAGATTTTTCCCTGTTGAAGACTAAGGATAATTTGTTGTACATTATCTTAGTCATAATATTTTTTATTGGGCTAGTTGAGCTCACCATTTTCCTTTTTGTCCCATTTTTCTTCTCAGGAGGCGAGAATATAGTGGGAACTAGTCGGGTGTAGAATGATGGTTCTAGAAGTTGTTTTAGTAGTCCTCACTATTCTGTAAAATAGTGTATCAATAATTGTAATGAGCACTTTATTTGAGTGTGGATATTGTATAGAAGATAATATTTGTATTTAAACTCACAGTTTATGTGTTGACGTATTTTGCACGACAATTGTATTAATGAAGTTGTAGTTGTTTCTGTACCATGTATTTGGCGACTCAGAATAGGTTGGGTGGATTGGACCTATTTTGGGGGCGTCACAGTTGGTATCAGAGCTTAGGGATATGATCTCTGGCGGATATCGGGGAATAGAACTATGAGGGGAGAGATGAGTAAATCCTTCACTAGTGTGTCCTACCTAAGCTTATTTGTTGGTTAGTCAGAATATAGGGTTAATATGTGATATGTTAATTTGTTTAATTAACCCTTGTTTTGTGACTGTATTTAAGAATGACAGCTGTAAATATTAATGATAGAGTGAATGAGACCGTGAAAACCTTTAGTCAACAACCAGGAGAACGTGCAACAGGATGACAATATTTCTCCTGTAAACAACACTATCGAGCAAACGATGAATGATGGAATGTTTAGGAACTTTTTGCAGTTCATGCAAAATCAGACGAGGGAGGCTCGTGTACAAAATACGGGTGAAAATGATAGTAACGCGCTGTTTGTCATAGCCCAGCAGTTCAAAGAGTTGGGACCATCAAAATTCTGGGGAAAACCGAATCCAATTAAGGCGAAGACGTGGGTCAAGCAAATTACCAAGATATTCGTTGTCTTGGGATGCACGGAGGAGCAGAAAGTTCCATTCGCCACTTTTATGTTCCATAATGAGGCAGATTACTGGTGGGAATCTGTGAAGCATACCCATCCAGCCGCACTCAACATGTCTTGGAAAATATTTCAGAAATTGTTCAATGACAAGTACTTTCTTGAAAGTATTCGTCATATGAAGGAGATAGAGTTTATTAGACTAGAAAAGAATAACATGACTGTGTCCCAGTACGAGGAAAAATTTGTGGAGTTATCTAGGTTTACACCTCATTTAGTGGATAATGAGGAACGTATTACGCGGATGTTTCTAAGAGTTTTAAAACCTGACATACGTCAATATCTCATTTCTCATAATTTTTTTTTATATTCAGATGTTGTGAATATGGCTCAGTTATTGGAGCGCAATAATGAGTCAGCTCAATCGAAGAATAATGACCTACAACTCGATGATAATAGTACCGATGGCAACGGTCATCAGAACAATGATAACCATCGTGGAGGAAATTATCATGCAAGAAATGGTAACCACTTCAGTGGTAATCATGGCCAAAATAATACAAGAAATAATTCAGGTGGATATTTCAAGAAGAGAAGATTTAACGATGACGGGAAGACGTCGACAGCAGCACCAGCACCAGCACGAGCAACAAATTATAGGAGAGGAGAACGACCGTTAGTTAGATGTTACAGATGCGGAAAGGAGGGACATATAAGCTTAAACTGTTCATAGCCTTCCAAGGTATGTTTTAGTTGTGGAAAAGACGGTCACATGGCTTGATTTTATCTTGTAGCAAAGTTAAGTCCAGTTGGGACGGTGGCACCAGAGGCGGATACGGACGAGTTAAAGTCAGCGGTTCCTGGAAGAGCGTTTGTCGTGACTGGACAAAATACAAGGAACCCAAACGAGGTGATCACGGGTTAGTTAATTATAAATTCCTGTAAAATCTATACCCTATTAGATACCGGTTCTACCCATTCTTTTATCTCTCCTGCTTATGCTCAACGTTTAAACTTGACTCCGGAGAAATTAGACTTTGACTTATCTATGGAGACTCTGTTAGGAGAAAATTTTATCACATCCACTGTTTATAAATCTTGTTCGATCCAAGTTGGCACCATCACATTACCTGTTGATCTTATCTCTTTAAAGATACTTGCTTTTAATGTGATTTTAGGGATTGATTGGTTAACTACTCATCATGTTGCTTTCGTAAGGTTGTTAGTTTTCATATTCCTAAGTAACCTATTATTCGAATTCAAGCAATAAAACCATTAAAGTCAAACTCTTTCATATCAAGCCATAAAGTCAATTGTTTATTGAAAAATAGAAGTCAAGCTTTCTTATCCCATGTCATGGACTTGAACAAAAATACATCAGATTTGAATTATATTTCTGTTGTTAGTGAATTTCCTGACGTATTTCCCGACCTACTCCCAGAGCGTGATATTGAATTTTATATCGACTTTGAACCCGGTACAAAACCCATTTCTAAAATCACATATTGAATTACTCCTATTGAAGTTCAGGAGTTAAAAACCCAACTATAGAAGTTGATAACCGAGCCTCTAACTGGTGACTTCCTTTGTGGAATGCACCGAAGCCAGACTCTCCGTAGGGGATACCATATTCGTGCGGTGGTAAATTGATAGGTGTCATTTTGACGTGCTATCCAAGATTGGGATATGAGTCACAGTTGAGAGCAACTTAAGTCAGTAATCGAAATACGTAGCTTTCTAGGCTTAACTAGTTGTTATCGGAGATTAGTGGAAAGATTTTCTCGAATCGCTACCCCATTAACTCAGCTGACTCATAGAGATACAAAATTTGAATGGAGCAAGAAATGTGGAAGAGCTTCGAAGAACTCAAGAAGAGACTCATTTCGGCACATGTTCTGACCATACTATCCTGGAAAAGCGAACGTGGTAGCTGACATGTTGAGTAGAAGATCGTATACGAGTACGAGTGCGATATTGTCAAAGACCCATTTCGTATAACTTAAAAATGATAGAGATTGAGTTAATGACTCTAGGGACCCACATGATGATATACGAGTAAAATCGACTTTAATTGATAAAGTTAAAACCGCTCAAGCTACACACCGGAGCTGATGAATATGAAGAAGAACGTGGAAGAATGCGTTATTCTGGAAGCAAGAGTCGATGAAGAGAAGGAAACTCAAACCTTCGATTTATTAGTCCATTTGAAATCCTCGATCATGCACGAACTATGGCCTATAGACTCGCTTGACTGTCAAGTATGTCGCGTGTTTATAACATTTTTCACATATTGATGTTACATAAATATGTGGACGACCCGAACCACATTATTGAGTTAGAAACAGATGAGATAATCGAAGATTTAACGTACGAGGAAGTGCCAGTCAAGATCTAAAGGAGCATGTCCTACGCACAAAGGTTATACCACAAGTCAAGGTTTTGTGAAGGAACCATGCTATTGAAGAAATGACATGGGAGTTGGAATCAGAAATGAAAGTGAGGTATCCTCACCTTTTCGAAACACCATGTACGTACGTCAATTTCGAGGACAAAATTTTATAAGAAGGGGAGGTTATAAGACCCTAACTTTTTATAAATAAAGATTTAATTTCTCTAATTATTATTTTCAAATAGTAAAGGGGTTGATTTGATTAATGTGGTTAGTTATGGGTAAAATGCGCAAATATTTCAAATAAGCAAGTGGTTATAAATTATTCATTGTTGTCGGGGAATATTCGTTTGGTCGTGGAATATTCTTGCTGTCGGGGAATATTCGTACGACGGCGCAACCTTTTATGGGCCCCATAACGGAAAGCGATTGGATGAAGAAACAACAAGTATAAGTTGTTTATAAATAACGGCGTAGTTGTTTATAAATATGCGATGTTGCACAGTAGCACACGGTATTGCACCAATTATTGATTCTTACGTAAGAAGGCACTACTCAATAATTGTTACAGTAATTACTGTTCAATATTTTATTTTATTAATTCAATAATTGCTACATTGATATTTTATATTATTGTTGTTTCAATAATTGCCACTACACAATATTTTTCATTATCAGATCAATAATTTATATTATTTGAATAATATTATTAGATTACATTATTGGCAATGTCTAGAAAGTTCTGTCTAAGGAGAGGTTTGGTCACCTAATTGCGCGCCAGTAAGGAGAAATCCTTATTGAAAAGCCCCCTCTTTTCTAGGAACAGCCTGGTTGTCAGTATTGTGATTCTGTAATATTATTTTTGAATAATTAATTATTGATTTATATGATATGGAAAATATTCATTTTATGTGGATATAGATGGAGAAAATTTTTAATGTGACAATTGTTAAAAATTGATATTTTATCTTTTCTAATAAAATAATTCATTTAAATATATTATTATATTAATATAATAATGGTGATATTTTTACATTGAATATGTGATATATGAATAAATGAGGAGGAATATTTTTGTTATCAAAAATGTTTAACACATGTTTTATGTGTTGATGGACCCCCCTTTTTTTACTAAAATTTGATTATACCCTGTAAAATCATTCGTATGTGAATTTCGGCCAATTTTTGTTTGGAATTTGGAAAAACTTTCTTCTACAAATTGTAGAGAATTAAATTTCCTATGGAATGGACATAATATTTGAATTTTTCAGATAAAATGGTTATTTATTATGAATTGTTGAAGTTTCGAAATATTGGGTCTGAATTGATTTTGTTGCATTAAATGATAAAAATATGTTTTGTGTGATTGGTGAGCCCCACATGTGTTGCAAAATATGCTGAAATTGAGATTTCAAATTGTGCGTATAATATTTTTATAAATATTATTAATTTATTAAATTTTCTGCTTTGGTGTTCTAAGCATTTTCTTATAAATAGGGTGCTTAGGTTAAAATTAAAAATCACACCAAAAACTGAAGTTTTCTCTCTATATATTATCGAGCGTATTTTTGTGAGTATTTAGATATCTTGAGTGTTGCTATACAGTGCAAGTTCCTTCAACACTGTATCCAGTATTCTAGTCAGAAGTACTGTCTTTTCGAGGTAAGGGATGTTATTTTTTTGTAAATGATATTATTTCTTCAATATCATTATGCCAGAATATTGGTAAGATTTTTCTTGTGAAATTCTGATCTTTTCATGTCGGAGTTACTATTCACGAGTTACTATTCATGAGTTACTATTTACGAGTACTATTCACGAAGCATGATGATTTTTTTCTTATAGAATTTCTACCTTTTAGTGTCGGAGTTACTATTCACATATACGGTACTATTCACGTATACGGCACTATTCACAAATACGACACTATTCATAAAAAAATTAAATTTTCTTTTGTGTGTCCGAGATTGTCTATTATGGTTCTTATCTTTGATTGGATCTATGTTTTGATCTTCAATTTTGAATTCTGCTCCACAATAGTTTATTATGGAGTATTTTTGAACATGGATAAATCGAAGTACGAATCCTTAATATTTGTTCTTTTGTCTCACTGAATTCGTTTTTTTTAAAATATATTTTTCATCATCCTCAGTCTTAAATGATGATATTACTGAATATCTTTGGCCTGTAGTGCAAAGATGAATGATTTCTTGATGAATATCTTTGGCCCATAGTGCAAAGATGAATATGGGTTGAGATGAACATGACCAACTGATGAATATCTTTGTCCTATAGTGCAAAGATGACTATTTGATTTAAGATGTATATTGATTGATGTTACAGGGACAAAATATCGATGACGGACTTTTAAATTCATAGATGATAGTAGATTTCATTCTCTACTTAACTCTTCTAATGAATTGTTATTTCCGCTATAGTTGTTGATCTAATACTTATTTTCTATTGTATTTTATAAAAATTTTCCATGTTGAAGACTAAGGATAATTTATTGTACATTATCTTAGTCATAATATTCTTTACTGGGCTAGTTGAGCTCACCCTTTTCCTCTTTGTTCCATTTTTCTTCTCAGGAGGCGAGAATATAGCGGGAACCAGTCGGGGTGTGGAATGATGGTTCTAGAAGTTATTTTAGTAGTCCTCACTATTCTGTAAAATAGTGTATCAATAATTGTAATGAAGACTTTATTTGAGTGTTGATATTGTCTAGAAGAAAATATTTGTATTTAAACTCACAGTTTATGTGTTGTCGTATTTTGCACGAAAATTGTATTAATGAAGTTGTAGTTGTTTCTGTACCATGTATTTGGCGACTCAGAATAGGTTGGGTGGATTGAACCTATTTTGGGGGCGTCACACACACGGAATTCATAGTCGAGTTTCGTGGAATAAAAAGAAATCTTTAATTGAAAATACATTATTAGTTGCGCTTGTGCCATTCGTTAGCTTACTCTAAATACTGCTAAAGTCTTCATATGTAGAATATTATTGCTTAAGGCTGTCAAAACCCGCAATATTAACTGAAGATACCACCAACAAGTGTGGTCACCTGCTTAAAGCCTCTTTCTACTTTATTTTCGATTTCGAACTTATGCTTGATGACAAAGTCGAGTTGTTGTAAATAATCCATCCATCGAGCATGTCTTGTAAAGCCCCGAAATCCAGTCTATCTTCATACCCAGATTCTGTACGTCACAGTCCCACTTGTTTCCAAATATACATCATTATATACTGAAATATAACAACATATATTCTCAATTCCCAGGTTCTAATACCTTATAACCTCTTTCATTACAAATAATGATAATTACATTATCCTTTACATCTTACACGAGTGACTTTTATCCGCCACCAAGGATACATAACCGTTCAATAAATTATTCTATAATTTAATTATATTATTCTGCCTTACAAATCTTCACATTCATTCATCTAATGAATGGAACTTCTTTTGGATACCGATCAACTTGATCTTTATGGGGACCTTAAATTCTTCTAACATCGTACGCTGAAAATGTTTCTCATTTAAAGCAAGTGTGAACATTCAATTTCCCAACAAGTCATAACAGTTGAACAAACAACTTTAAGAACTCAAACATTCCTTTAGAACTTTGATAACCGAACAAAGGTTATGAAGCAGCTTGAATAATAGGAATAATCTCGATTACTATCATTTTAAAACATTAGTCACATTCACTTTGAAATACTTTCATTCTTCTACCTCTTCCATACACATCATGTCTGGCTAGAATCAATAGCAAAAACTTAATAATAACGGTTCATGTATAAATAGAACAATCTCATCTCATAGAAATACCGAAGTGTTCACATTATGGCACAAGGCCTCATACGTTCTACAACCTTGTAAAAATATCACACATTTGCACATAGACAGAACTTCTCAAGTTCAACATCTGAGAAGTTTTAGAAACTAGCATTCATTTAAAAATATGAATGAAGTTAGGAAACTTGCCTTATGCTCTAGCTCCATAGGGAGGTGACAGGCTTTGCCATACACAATTTGAAATGGTGACATCCCCAACGGGGTTTTGTATGCGGTGCGATAGGACCATACATCATCATCTAACTTTAACGATCAGTCCTTCCGTGTTGGATTCACCACTTTTTCAAGGATTCTTTTGACTTCTCGGTTTGATACTTCGGCTTGGCCATTTGTTTGTGGGTGATAAGTTGTGGTGATGCGATGATTCACCCCATACTTAGCTAGCAAAGTGGTGAATTGCCTGTTGCAGAAGTGACTGCCTTCGTCACTAATGATAGCCCTTGGAGTTTCAAACCTCGTAAAAATGCTTTTGTGTAGAAACTTGAGGACTAACTTGACATCGTTGGTCGGTAAAGCTGTAACCTCCACCCATTTTGAAACGTAATCCACTGCGAGCAAGATATAGAGATTTCCGCAGGAAGAAACGAAAGGTCCCATGAAATCAATGCCTCATACATCGAAAATTTCTACTTCTAGGATGGTATTCAATGGCATCTCGTTTCTTGTAGAGATATTACCCACTCGCTGACATCTGTCGCATCGCTGGACAAAACTGTAAGCGTCCTTGAAGATATTTGGCCAGTAAAACCCTGCTTGTAGGACTCTTGCTGCTGTCCGTTCCCCACCATAGTGACCTCCATACACCGAGGAGTGACACTTTTGCAGAATTCCCTCGGTCTCGTTATACGGAATACACCATCTTATCACTTGATCTGAACATTTTTTAAACAAGTAAGGCTCATCCCATATATACCATTTGACGTCATGCAAAAATTTCTTCTTCTGCATCCCACCAAGTCAGAAGGTACCGTCTTACTTACTAGATAATTTGCGAAGTCTGCAAACCATGGCACTTCCCCTTTCACCACAAAAAACTGCTCATCTGGAAAAGATTCATTGATCATAACGTTATCTTGTACTTCTCTTTCGAGATTCTCGAGTCGAGATAAGTAGTCCGCCACTTGGTTTTCAGTTCCTTTTCTGTCCTTGATTTCCAAGTTAAATTCCTGCAGTAATAAGATCCATCTAATCAGCCACGGTTTAGCGTCCTTCTTGGCCATTAAATGTCGAATCGCTGCGTGATCCGTATACACTATCACTTTTGTTCCAATCAGATATGCTCGAAATTTATTAAAAGTGCATACTACTGCCATAACTCTTTATCTATGGTGGTATAGTTCAATTGCGCATCCGTTAGGGTCTTTCTGGCATAATAAATCACATGAAATATCTTTTTTTTCCGCTGTCCCAACACAACCCCTACGGCGTAATCACTGGCGTCACACATCAATTCAAACGGTAAAGTCCAATCGGGTGCAGTAATTACTGGTGCTGAAATCAGTTTTCTCTTCAAGTGTTCAAACGCTGACACGCAGGTGTCATCAAAACTAAATTTCGCATCTTTCTCTAATAGGCTGCATAATGGTTTAGTGATTTTGGAGAAATCCTTAATGAACCTGCGGTAGAACCCTGCATGTCCCAGAAAACTGTGAACTCCTTTTACTGATGTGGGTGGTGGCAGGTGCTCAAAAGTCTCCAGTTTTGCTCTATCCACCTTTAGTCCCGTATTTGAAACTTTGTGTCCCAAAATGATTCCTTCTTGTACCATGAAGTGGCATTTTTCCCAGTTTAGCACTAAATTTGTTTCAACACATCTCTTCAACACCATAACTAGATTCTCAAGGTATAAGTTAAATGAATCACCGAAGACTGAGAAGTCATCCATAAATACCTCAACATTCTGTTCCACCATGTCTGAGAATATAGCCATTATACATCTCTGAAACGTGTCTGGAGTATTACACAACCCAAAAGACATTCTTCTAAAAGCAAAAGTGCCATATGGACATGTAAAAGTAGTCTTTTCCTGATCTTCTGGAGCTATTATAATTTGATTGTAACCCGAATAACCATCCAGAAGGCAATAGTACTCATGCCCTCCTAGTCTGTACAACATCTGATCGATAAATGGGAGCGGTAAATGGTCTTTCTGTGTAGCCTTGTTGAACTTGCGGAAATCCATGCAAACTCTCTACCCCATTACTGTTCGTGTTGGGATTAGCTCATTATTCTCGTTAGTCACAACTGTCATGCCACCCTTCTTCGGAACACAGCGTACTGGGATTACCCATGCGCTGTCTGAGATTGGATAGATTATTCCTGCATCTAGACATTTTAGTACCTCTTTCTTGACCACTTCCTTCATTATTGGATTAAGCCTCCTTTGTTGCTCGACTTTCGGCTTGCTAACATCTTCCATTAGGATCTTGTACATGCAATATGAAGGGCTGATTCCTTTGATATTTGATATGGTCCATCCAATAGCTAATTTGAACTCTCTAAGCACTCAGAGCAGTTTTTCTTCCTGACAAGATGTTAGTGTCGAAGCAATAATCACATGTAATTTGGAATCTGAACTTAAAAATGCATACCTGAGATGTTCCAGAAGTGGCTTTAACTCCAATTCTGGAGGTGTCTCAAGAGATGGTTTTAGCTTTATTGTGGTATCTCCAGCTATTGTTAATGGCTCTGCAGGGGTTCTAAATCTCTTGAATTGGGGGTTGGTATCCATATATTGAACAAATTCGTCAAATTCTTCATCCTCTGCATCTAAGTTCTCATCAGTGATATTCCTCAAAGGTTCATAGTCTACTAGACTCTGTATGTCATCATTTAGAATCTGATTCACCCAATCAACGAAGAAACAATCCTCCTCATCTGTTGGGAATTTCATGGCCTTGAAGGCATTAAAAATGACCTCTTGATCCTGAACGCGCATCGTGAGTTCCCCTTTTTGTACATCTATCAAAGCTCTGCCCGTGGCCAAGAATGGTCTTCCTAGTATGATCGGTATATTCTTGTCCTCTTCGAAATCTAGAATAATGAAATCAGCCGAAAAGATGAACTTATCCACTTTAACCAATACATCTTCAACAATTCCCCGCGGATATGTGACAGACCGGTCAGCTAACTGTAATGATATGTTCGTCGGTCTTGGAGCTGGTAATCCAAACTGGTTGAATACTGACAAAGGCATCAAATTTATACTTGCTCTCAAATCACATAAAAACTTGTTAAACTCCATCTTTCCAATGGTACAAGGAATTGTGAAGCTACCCGAATCTTTCAACTTTGGAGGTAACTTGCGTTGGAGCACTGCACTGCATTCCTCTGTCAAGGATACCGTTTCAAACTCCTCTAATCTCCTCTTCCTTGACAAGATACCTTTCATGAACTTTGCGTAGCTTGGCATTTGTTCCAATGCTTCGGCAAAAGGTATATTGATTTGCAGCTTTTTGAAGACCTCTAAAAACTTACTGAATTGTTTGTCATCTTTTTGCTTAGCTAACCTCTGTGGATATGGTACTTGAGGGTGCAGTGGTTGTAATGGACTCTTAACCTTCTCTTCTGAACCTGCTTTATTATTTTCTTCCTGCTGAACCTCAGAATTTTCCAGATTTTTCTCCCCGTCAGTCTCTTACTCTTCCTCGCGCGGCCGTGCGGCCTCCTTAGTGTTATCATGCCTGGGCGCGCGACTTGTAGGCACTGTCAAATCTTTCCCATATCGCAATGTTATTGCTTGACACTGCTCTTTCCCGTCTCTTCTAGGATTTTCCTTTGTGTTATTTGGAAAAGCACCTTGGGGCCTATTAGTAAGCATGTTTGCCATTTGCCCCATTTGCGTCTCTAAATTCTTAATAGCCACTGCTTGGCTTTTAATCATGACCTCGGTGTTTACCATGTATTTCAACATCATCTCCTCCATTCTGATTTCTTCTCAGGATGTGATGCAGCAGGAGTGTGGTGTTGTTGCTGTTGAGGAAATCCCGGTGGAAATGGTGGTTTCGGTGTAAACTGTGGCTGTGCTGATTGTTGTTGAAACTGTTGATTCGGTTGGAACAGATTTTGTTGTTGTCCTTGATTGTTATACCAACTGAAATTCGGATGATTGAGATTGTTGGGATGGTAAGTGTTCTGAAATTGGCCTTAGTCCTTTCTGTAGTTGCTTACATACTGAACTGATTCTGAGTTGATAGTACATTGGTCCGTAGAGTGTGACCCCGCACAAATCTCACAAACAAAAGCAACCGTCTTCACTTTGCTTTCTGCCAAAGTATCTATTTTCTTAGTCATGGCTGCCATTTATGCCGACAGCTGTGTAATCGCATCAACCTCCAACACACTTGCAACTTTAGGTTGAGACATCCGAGTTGTAGGATTCTGATAATCATTCGCGGTCATAGTCTCAATAAGAGTACAGGCCTCATCATAACTTTTTGTCCATAATGCCCCTCCTGCGGCTGCATCTACAATCGGTCTGAACTGCCATCCCAAGCCATTGTAAAATGAATTAATTACCATCCAGTCTGGCAAACCATGATGTGGACACTTCCTAAGCATCTCTTTATACCTTTCCCATGCTTCATATAGGGTTTTGCCCTGTTGTTTCTCAAACTGAGATATGGTTGTCCTCATCTTTGCAGTCTTAGCCATTAGTAAGAACTTGGCTAAGAATTTATGTGCTAAGTCCTCCCATGTAGTGATCGATCCAGCCGATAAAGAATGTAGCCAAATTCTTGCTTTATCTCTCAATGAAAATGGGAATAACCGTTGTCTGATGGCATCCTCCGTCACACCATTATATCTGAATGTGTCGCAAATTTTGATGAAACTTAATAGGTGCTCGTTCGGATCATCCGTAGCAGCACCCCCAAAACTGTACTGAGTTCTGTACCATCTGAATAGTGTCCGTTTTTATTTTGAAGGTATTTGCTGCTATTGCTGGCCTGACTATGCTAGACTATAATTCATTTATGTTCGGCATGGAATATTCCCTTAGATCCCGATTCCCTTCTCTTTTCTCAATCCTTTGTTCTTCCGCCATATTAACTTTTGTGCTTTCTAACTGCTCTTGCAGATTTCTCCGCACACTCGCTTTCCAGCCCTTTCCGTTTATATTAGCGTGCGCTGGTGTTAACTCTGAGTTGGATGATCGCGTGTGCATAAAATTCTACAAGTACTTGTAACCAAAAACAAAACAAAAATAGAAATGAGAAAAGATTGGAATTGTCTAAGTCATACAATACAGCCTTAAACTAATGATAGTTATCTAAATTAACTCCTTTCCCCGGCAACGGCGCCAAAAACTTGTTGCCTCTTTTATAGTTCTTATAAAAGAGCTCTAACTCATGCAAGTATACACGGGTCAACAAGTAATACAGAGTAAGTAAAGTATCGATCCCACAGATAAAGTTGTTAACCTTAGACTATCATGCATTAATTAACTCACTATATTTATATGCTAAGACTATGGACTTAATTGTTGATTTGAACTAACTATGATTACCAACTAAAGATAAGAATATAAATGGACTAAATGTAATGTGGAAACAATGGGATCCTAACTTTATTCAATATTTCATTTAATCGCCATATGTCATGCAAGAAGTGTTCACATATCACAGGATAATAGCCAAGAGCACAAAGCGAGTTATAACCATTTTCCAATGCACTATAACCAACTCACATATCATCTACAGATGTTAGACTTTATGTAATCACCACTACCATCATAATTGCCATATTCCTATGCGCAATTGTAATCCTATTGATTTTAAGCACAACCCCTATTCTAGCTCATACGGTGAAACAGTATATTCCTATCTAATTCACAAAATATGCAAGACTTACTCTAGCCCCATATTCGCATGCTATCATGATTACAATCCATATTTATATATTCATTTCCAATCCCATACAAATACTAAAACGAATGATTACCAATCATTCTCACATGTAAAACAACCATGATAGATAACCCATATGATATGCAAAACAAATCAAACATTTAGATGTACAACCAAACTACATACTAAAATCCATTAGAATCTCAAAATGGAGTTTAGTTCATGACTGAACTAAAAGCCATTATGGGATCAAGGCTAAACATGATCAACAAACAAACGAATAAGAATAAGAGAGAAAGAACAATCAAACCCAATCGCTGAATCGTAATCAATAATTAACTATTAAATCCCCAATGAATTCCATTAAACAATAATCAAAATCCTCAATGGTGAAGAACTCCAAGAAGAAGAATAGAATTAGACGTTGTGGCTTCGTTCTCCGTTGGAATCTCTCCCAAGGTGTAAACCCTAATTGCTACTATTAAAATACGTCAATAATAGTCAAGTCTACCTCTGACACCAGTCAGAATCGTTTAAAACCAAATTACACATCATTTAATTAAGAATTAAAAATAAAATAAATTACAGCATCAGCATCGAGCGCGGCCGCGCGCGTCACTAATGTCTCTGTCTCGCGGTCGCGAGACTTACAGTAAGTCAAGCCAAACCAGACGTCCTATTGTGTGGTTGCGCGATCATGCCTCGCGGGCGCACGCTGAGTATATCGCGGGCGCGCGGCCATTGCCTCGCGGGCGCTTGACTTGCAGAAGGTTCCCATGAAAAGCCCTGCACTCGTGCGGGCGCGCGAGTCTTCACGTGTTCTATCGTGCGGCCGCGCGGCCTGTGTTCTGCAGTTCCTAAGTCTGGTTTTTTGCTTGCTACTGCTGCTACTTGCTTACTCTTGTCTTAACCTCTTGCTTGCTTGATTTCAATGCCTCATTGTACCCCCATGCCATGCACATCCTCGCCTTGCGACTAGCCTTCACGCATCCGCTTACCGATACCTCGAATTCCACCAAAATGAAGTCGATTCCTACACTTATTCACCAAAAGGAGTTTTAAGTAAATGCAATGTAAAATAACGTAAAATTCAACTAAAACACAATGAAATGTACTTGAGGTGGGCACAATTCGCATGGATTAATATACAATAAGTGAGTAAAAATATCACTTATCAGCTATGGATTCTCTTCGGCCAAAGGTGCAAAGATGAATTGTTTTATGGCATGATCGTAACCATTGATGAATACACGAAGGTCCTTGGCCCATAGTGCATGGATAATTTGTGTTCATGATACTAAAGAATATCCTTTGCCGTAGTACAGGGGTGATTCGATGATGTGGATTATTTATTAAGCTGAGTCTCAGCGATAAAAGTGATGAAAAACTTTTTAAATCATAAAAGATAGTAGATTTTATTCTCTACTTGACTCTTTTAATGGATTGCTTGTTCCACTGTTGTTAAACTTGATGTCTATTATATTTTATCAGTTTAACATTGTTGGAGACTAATGATAATTTATTCTGCATTATCTTAGTCATAATATTTCTTACTGGGCTAGTTGAGCTCACCCTTTCTTTCACTATTCTCTTCAAGAAATGAGAACGTAGCTGGGATGAGTCGGGGAACGGAGTTATGGTCCAGTTGATAGTATTAGTAGTCCTCACTATTCTGTTAAATAGTGTGATAATAAATATAATGATGACTTATTCTGAGAGTGGATATTGTCTAGAAGATAATATTTGTATTAAAACTCACAGCTCTCTTGTTGTATATTAAAGAGTGTATTTGTATTCTATACCATGTATTTGGCGACTCAGAATAGGTGATGTATACCTATTTTGGAGGCGTCACACAGGTCATGCATAAACGCACAGACAGGATATTCCAACAGAATAATAAATAATGGAATCAAGTCATGTGTAAACGAATAGACATGATATTCTAACAAAATAATAGAGAATAGAATAACAAAAGACTTCACCAGGCATGCAATAGACCGCACAGACAGGTTATTCCAAAAGAATAATAAATAATGGAACCAAGTCATGCGTAATACGCACAGACAGGATATTCCAACAAAATAATAAAAAATGGAATAACAGAAGAATTTCACCATGTATGCGGTACTTCGTATATACAGGTTAATCCAACAGGATAATAAGGAATGGAATAACAGAAGAATTTCACCATTTATGCGGTACTTCGTATATACAGGTTATTCCAACAGAATAATAAATAATGAAATAACAGAAGTTCTCTTCATGAATACGAAAGAAATAATACCCCTTACGAGTACAACAAATAATATCCCTTACCTTAGAAGAAACTGGATATAGGAGTAGTGAAGTAGTAGAATATTTTTCTTCTTTTTCTCTATAGTTTCTCTCTCTAGAGTTTTAGTGAATTCGTAAGAAACAATGAAGGAATGAGCTTCTATTTATAGGAGAATGGACTGAATAGTAACTAATTCATGAACGGTCCAGATTAATTTACTTTTAAACTAACGGTCCATATTGATTTACTATGCAGTATTAATAAAATATTCTAATAAAACAAAATCTTTTAAATAAAATATAATATATTCTATTTATAATCTAATAAAACGAATAACTTTATAAAAGTATTCTGTTTTATATAAAATGATTTTACTATGCAAACACTATACAGGCACTATGCAAACACTTTGCATAATAAAATATTATATATTTTATTTATAGTCTAATAAAATAAATAACTTTATAAAAATATTATGTTTTATATAAAAAGATTTTACTATACAAATACTATACAGGCACTATGCAAATACTATACATAATAAAATATTATATATTTTATTTATAGTATAAAAAATAAATAATTTTATAAAAGTATTCTGTTTTATATAAAAAGATTTTACTATGCAAACACTATACAGGCACTATACAAACACTATGCATAATAAAATATAATATATTCTATTTATAATCAAATAAAACAAAACTTTATAAAAAAATTCTGTTTTATATAAAAAGTTTTCTCTTTTATTACATTTATAATAATAATAAAACAAAACTTATCACCTTTATTATAATTCACAATATTAGTCGACCAGGTCGTTCCCAGGAAAGAGAGGGCTTTCCAATAAGGATTTTCCCCTATTGACGCGCAATTAGGTGACCAAACCTCTCCTTGGCAGAACTTCTAGACATTGTTAATATTGCAAATAATAATATTAATAACTTTGTTATCTCAATTATTGATTTAATAATATATAAAATATCGACAATAATTGAATCAAATAACGTGAGATACTATGCAACAATTACTGAAGCAATAATTAAATAAAACTGAGTGACTTTTTACATAAGCATCAATAATCAATATCGTGTGCTACTATGCAGCCACGCGTATTCCTGTACTTTTAACACCGGGTGTTTCAACAGTTAACGGTAAACTTTCGCCGTTATTTTCATAAAATATTTTTGTCGTTTTCTCAATTTGACAATAATTCCATTGTGGGGTCCATTAAGGATTGTGTCGTCGTACGAATATTCCCTGTTAAAACGAATATTCCCCGACCAATTGAATATTATATAACAACTTGCGTACTTTGTAAAATTTATAAATATTACCCACAACTATAACATTATATCAAGTTCACTCCATAATATTCAAAAAAATATTTCGAGAAATTTAAATCTTTATTCATAAAATTTGGGGTCTCACATAATACGACAATATCCAAACTCAAACTAAGTCCTCATTACAGTTATTATCACACTATTTCACAACATAGTGAAGACTTCTATAGTAACTATCTCGGACCATTACTTCACTCCCCGACTAATCTCAGCTATAATTTCATTTCCTGAGAAGAACAATGGAACAAAAAGGAAAAGGGTGAGCTCAAATAGCCTAGCAAAGAATATTATGACTAAGATAATGGAGAATAAATTATCTTTAGCCTGCAACAATAATAAATCAGATAAAATATAGTAGACAATAAGTTTTAGATCAACAACTGCAGCGAAAAAAGCAATCTATTAGAAGAGTCAAGTATAGCATGATGTCTACTATCTTCTATGATTTAAAATTCCATCATCAATATTTTATCCCTGTAACACCGATCAATAGTTATTTCAAATTAATAATTTATCTTTGCACTACAGACCAAAGATATTTTGTTTGTATCACCAATGGTCATGATATGCCAAACACCTGTCCATCTATACACTACGGGCTAAAGAGGACTTTCACCACAAACCTTTATTTGTAACATTAAAGGTCATGTGTGAAACCCCAGATTTTATGAATAAAGAATTAATTTTCTCGAAATAATTTTTTAATATTATGGTGTGAATTTGAGATAATATTATAGTTGTTGGTAGTATTTATAAATTTTGCAAAGTATGCAAGTTGTTATATTATATTCGATTGGTCAGGGAATATTCTTTGTGTCGGAAAATATTCGTACGACGGTACAATTATTGGTGGACCCCACAACGGAATTATTGTCGGATTGAGAAAACGACAAAAATATTTTATTGAAAATAACGGCGGAAGTTTTACCGTTGATACTGTTGAACTACTGGGTAGTAAAAGTACAGTAATACGCGTTGTGGCATAGTAGCACACGGTATTGATTATTGATATTTATGTGAGAAGTTGCTCAGTTTGACTCAATTATTGTCGATTAATAATATGAATTATTATAGCGATAATGACGTTTTGTTTTATTCGTATTATTAACGTAATAAAACAGAAACATCTTTTATATAAAACAGAATACTTTATTAAAGTTATTTTATAAATAGAATATATTATATTTTATTATGCATAGTGTTGCATAGTATTTTGCATAGTGTTGTATAGTGTTTGCATAGTAAAAATCTTTTTATATAAATAGAATATATTATATTTTATTTAAAAGATTTTTCTTTAAATATGGACCGTCAGATTAAAGTAAATCAATCTGGACCGTTCATGGATTAGTTACTATGCATTTCATTTTCCTATAAATAGAAGCTCATTCCTTCATTATTTTCTTACGAATTCATTGAAACTCTAGAGAGAGAAATTATAGAGAGAAGCTATAGAGAGAAAATTATAGAGAGAAAGAAGAAGAGTATTCTGCTACTTCACTACTTCTATATCCAGTTTCTGTTACGGTAAGGGGTGTTATTCTTTCTTATTCATGAAGAGAACTATTGTTATTCCATTTCTTATTATTCTGTTGGAATAACCTGTATACGCGGTCTACCCTATACTTGGTGACATTCTTCTATCATTCTGTTGGAACATCCTGTCTGTGTGTTTTACACCGGACCTGGTTCCGTTTTTATTATTATTCCGTTGGAACATCCTGTCTGTGTGTTTTACACCGGACCTGGTTCCGTCTTTATTATTCTGTCGGAATATCATGTATGTGCTATACGCCGGACCTGGTTCCATCATTTATTATTCCGCATTTATTATTCTGTTGGAACATCCTGTCGGTGTGAATTTCACCTGACCTGGTTCCGTTATTTAGTATTCTGTTGGAATAACCTGCCTGTGCGAAGTTCCGCATGCATGGTGATTTTTGTTGTTATTCCATTCGTTATTATACTCAGTTGGTTAAAGTTTTGACTTCTATACTCCATGAAATTAGTAGAATATCCTTGATATTTGCGCTTCATCCAGTATCTTTTCAGGAAAATATTCTTCTGAGCGTTCTTGAATTTTACACCACAAAACAGTATCGTGTGGACAATTTGGACGTTATTGGTTCATGGACAAATTAATTCTTGAACTTGTTTTATTAAATTCTTATATCATTGTCATCATCCTCATGTTTATGTTATGTTGAAAGTCATCTGTGGCATGTAGTGCATAGATGGACTTGGTATGATTATGACCAGGGATTATTCGGTATAATCATGACCGTAATATTACAAATGATGTGGAAAAAGTCCTCATTGGCCCGTAGTGCATTGATGGACAGTTTTTGGTATGATTATGGCTATGGATTCTCTTCGGCCGTAGTGCAAAGATGAATTGTTTTATGGCATGATCAGGACCGTTGATGGAAACACTATTATCTTTGGCCCGTAGTGCATGGATAATTCGTGGTCGTGATACTAAAGAATATCCTTGGCCTGTAGTGCAGGGATGATTTAATGATATGGATTATTTATTAAGCTGAGTCCCAGCGATAAAAGTGATTAAAAACTTTTTAAATCATAAAAGATAGTAGATTCAATTCTCTCTACTTAACTCTTTTAATGGATTGCTTATCCCGCTGCAGTTAAACTTGATGTCTATTATATTTTATCAGTTTAACATTGTTGGAGACTAATGATAATTTATTCTGCATTATCTTAGTCATAATATTTCTTACTGGGCTAGTTGAGCTCACCCTTTCTTTCACTCTTCTCTTCAGGAAATGAGAACATAGCAGGGACTAGTCGGGGAATGGAGTGACGGTCCAGAGGATAGCATTAGTAGTCCTCACTATTCTGTAAAATAGTGTATTAATAATTGTAATGAGGACTCTTTTTGAGTTTGTATATTCTCTAGTAGACAATAATTGTATTCAAACTCACAGTTGTGTTTTGTCGTATTGTACACGACAGTCGTATTAGTAAGTTGTATTTGAATTATGTACCATGTATCTGACGACCCAAGATGGGTGATGTATACCTAATTTTGGGGGCGTCACAGTTGGTATCAGAGCTTAGGGATATGATCCCTGGCTAAGATGTGAGACTGGAATTAGGAGGGGAGAGACGGGGAATTCCTTCGCTAGTATGACCTACTTAAATTTATTTTGTATTTAAATTAGTTGGTCAAAGTTTAGAGATATTATGTTACATGTCAATTAATCTTTGTTTTGTGGCAGTGTTTGAAAATGGCATCCGAGAATGTTGAGATTATCAATGGAGCACAGGAGACCGTTGAGTCTCCACAGATCAATAATCAGGATAATGTGCAACTAGAGGACAATACTCCTCATGAAAATAATAACACCGATGAAATGGTGAATGATGGGATGGTCAGAGGATTTATGCAATTCATGCAACAACGGGCTAAGACAGCTCCTGTCCAAAATGCAGGTAGAAATACTGATAACTCTCGGACGGTCACCGCTAAGCAGTTTAAGGAGCAATTCATGCAACAACGGGAGAAGGCGGCTCCTGTTCATAATGCAGGAGGAAACAATGGCAACCCATGGTTGGTCACCGCTAAGCAATTCAAGGAGCTGGGACCACCAGAGTTTTTGGGAAAGCCAGAACCACTTAAGGCGGAGACGTGGTTAAAGCAGATCACCAAGATATTTGATGTCTTGGGATGCTCAGAGGAGCAAAAGGTTCCATTCGCCACCTTTATGTTGCGTGAAGAAGGAGATCATTGGTGGGAATCTGTAAAACGTACCCAGCTTGACGCACTTAAGATGTCTTGGGAGAAGTTCCAAGAATTATTCAATGACAAGTACTTTCCTGAAAGTATTCGTCACATGAAGGAGGTAGAATTCATCAAGCTGGAGCAAAACAATATGACCTTGTCGCAATACGAGGCAAAATTTGCGGAGTTATCCCGGTTTGCGTCCCACTTGGTGGATAATGTAGAGAGAATGGTGCGATTATTTTTAAGAGGTTTGAAGCCGGAAATACGTCAACATCTCATTTCTCATAAACTTTGTTTATATTCAGATATTGTGAATAGGGCTCAGTTAGTGGAGCGCGATAATGAGTTATCACAACCAAAAGGTAATGACCAGCAGCACGATAATAATCATACCGGTGGCAACAGCCATCGGAACAATGATAACCATCGCGGTGAAAATTATCATACCAAGAATGGTAACCACTTCGGTGGTAATCGTGGCCAAGATAATATAAATGGACATTTCAAGAAGAGAAGGTTCAACAATGACGTAAAGACGTCAGCACCAGCAACCGTTGTTAAGGAAGAAGAACGACCACCGGTCGTATGTTTCAGATGCGGACAGGAGGGACACATCCGTCCAAACTGTACGCAGCAGTCCAAAGCATGCTTTAATTGCGGAAGAGAAGGTCACCTAGCTCGATTCTGTCGTATGATGAAGTCAATTCCTGTTGGGATAATGATGCCAAAGGATGTCCCAGACAAGCCAAAGCCGTTAGTTTAAGAGAGAGCGTTTTTTTTTTCTCTTGTGACGAGGAACCTGAATAAAATTATCACGGGTAAGTTAATCATAAGCTCTTACGAAGTCTATACTGTGTTAGATACCGGTTCTACTCACTCTTTTATTTCACCTAATTGTGTTCAATGTTTGTACTTAACTCCAGAGAAGTTAAACTTTGATTTATCTATTGAAACTCCATTGGGAGAAACCTTCGTTACCTCCACTATTTATAAATCTTGTTCAAATCAAAACTTTCACGTTACGTGTTGATCTTGTCTCTTTGAAAATACTTGCCTTTGATGTGATTTTTGGAAACGATTGGTTAACTACTCATCATGTTTTTTTTTGTAAGGTTGTTAGCTTTCATATTCCTAACCAACCTATTATGCGAATTCAAGCAACCAAACCACTAAATTCAATCATTGTCATATCAAGCCATAAGTAAAGAGCCCCGATCCTTTTGTTGATGACTTCCTTGTGTGGAATGCACCGAAGCCAGACTTTCTGTAGGCGACGTCGTGAATGACGATAACAAGTTGATAGGTATCATTGTGAGGTGCTATCTAGGTTAAGGGATAGAAGTCACAGTTGGTATCAATGTGACGTACTATCCAAGTCTTGAATGGGAGTAACAGTTTTGAATGATATTTTTATCATTAATAAATTTCTTGACGTATTCCTGAAGACTTCTTAGCTTACCCCAGAGCGTGAAATCGAATTTGGTATTGACACCAGTACAAAACCCATTTCTTAAACCCTCAAATATTTTCTTCACCTAAAACGAACGTATAACGTGCCAAAGATGTTGGCTCGAGCTGTTGAAGATTACGATCGTACCATGCAATATTATCGTGGGAAAGCGAACATGGTTGCTGACGTGTGAGTAGAAGATCGTATGCGTTTACAAGTTCGAATATACGAACTCACTTGAAGATAACGAATATACAATTAGAATCGACTTTAATCGACAAAGTTAAAGTCGCTCAAGCTACACACTCGGATCTGAAGAATGTGAAGAATTAAGAAGGTTCAAGAGGGCGTTATTTTAGAAGCAAGAATTGACGAATAGAGGAAGTCTAAACGCTTGATTTTATTGGCCCATTTGAAATCCTTGATTGAGTAGGAACTGTGACTTATAGACTGGTTTTACCGCCAAATATATTGCGTGTTCATAACGTTTTTTTTTCGTATCGATGTTACGTAAATATGTGGACGACCCGAACCACATTATTAATTTAGAACCGGATGAGATAGCGGATGATTTAACGTTTGAAGAGATACGTGTTACAATCTTGGATAAGAAGAATCGTATTCAACACTCAAATGTTATATCTCAAGAGTTAGAATTTGAAGTGAAGTCAAGGTATCCTCACCTGTTCGGTATACCAGGTACGTACGTAAATTTTGAGGGCGAAATTCCATAAGGAGGGGAGATTGTGAAACCCCAGATTTTATGAATAAAGAATTAATTTTCTCGAAATAATTTTTTAATATTATGGTGTGAATTTGAGATAATATTATAGTTGTTGGTAGTATTTATAAATTTTGCAAAGTATGCAAGTTGTTATATTATATTCGATTGGTCAGGGAATATTCTTTGTGTCGGAAAATATTCGACGACGGTACAATTATTGGTGGACCCCACAACGGAATTATTGTCGGATTGAGAAAACGACAAAAATATTTTATTGAAAATAACGGCGGAAGTTTTACCGTTGATACTGTTGAACTACTGGGTAGTAAAAGTACAGTAATACGCGTTGTGGCATAGTAGCACACGGTATTGATTATTGATATTTATGTGAGAAGTTGCTCAGTTTGACTCAATTATTGTCGATTAATAATATGAATTATTATAGCGATAATGACGTTTTGTTTTATTCGTATTATTAACGTAATAAAACAGAAACATCTTTTTATATAAAACAGAATACTTTATTAAAGTTATTTTATAAATAGAATATATTATATTTTATTATGCATAGTGTTGCATAGTATTTTGCATAGTGTTGTATAGTGTTTGCATAGTAAAAATCTTTTTATATAAATAGAATATATTATATTTTATTTAAAAGATTTTTCTTTAAATATGGACCGTCAGATTAAAGTAAATCAATCTGGACCGTTCATGGATTAGTTACTATGCATTTCATTTTCCTATAAATAGAAGCTCATTCCTTCATTATTTTCTTACGAATTCATTGAAACTCTAGAGAGAGAAATTATAGAGAGAAGCTATAGAGAGAAAATTATAGAGAGAAAGAAGAAGAGTATTCTGCTACTTCACTACTTCTATATCCAGTTTCTGTTACGGTAAGGGGTGTTATTCTTTCTTATTCATGAAGAGAACTATTGTTATTCCATTTCTTATTATTCTGTTGGAATAACCTGTATACGCGGTCTACCCTATACTTGGTGACATTCTTCTATCATTCTGTTGGAACATCCTGTCTGTGTGTTTTACACCGGACCTGGTTCCGTTTTTATTATTATTCCGTTGGAACATCCTGTCTGTGTGTTTTACACCGGACCTGGTTCCGTCTTTATTATTCTGTCGGAATATCATGTCTGTGCTATACGCCGGACCTGGTTCCATCATTTATTATTCCGCATTTATTATTCTATTGGAACATCCTGTCGGTGTGAATTTCACCTGACCTGGTTCCGTTATTTAGTATTCTGTTGGAATAACCTGCCTGTGCGAAGTTCCGCATGCATGGTGATTTTTGTTGTTATTCCATTCGTTATTATACTCAGTTGGTTAAAGTTTTGACTTCTATACTCCATGAAATTAGTAGAATATCCTTGATATTTGCGCTTCATCCAGTATCTTTTCAGGAAAATATTCTTCTGAGCGTTCTTGAATTTTACACCACAAAACAGTATCGTGTGGACAATTTGGACGTTATTGGTTCATGGACAAATTAATTCTTGAACTTGTTTTATTAAATTCTTATATCATTGTCATCATCCTCATGTTTATGTTATGTTGAAAGTCATCTGTGGCCTGTAGTGCATAGATGGACTTGGTATGATTATGACCAGGGATTATTCGGTATAATCATGACCGTAATATTACAAATGATGTGGAAAAAGTCCTCATTGGCCCGTAGTGCATTGATGGACAGTTTTTGGTATGATTATGGCTATGGATTCTCTTCGGCCGTAGTGCAAAGATGAATTGTTTTATGGCATGATCAGGACCGTTGATGGAAACACGATTATCTTTGGCCCGTAGTGCATGGATAATTCGTGGTCGTGATACTAAAGAATATCCTTGGCCTGTAGTGCATGGATGATTTAATGATGTGGATTATTTATTGAGCTGAGTCCCAGCGATAAAAGTGATTAAAAACTTTTTAAATCATAAAAGATAGTAGATTCAATTCTCTCTACTTAACTCTTTTAATGGATTGCTTATCCCGCTGCAGTTAAACTTGATGTCTATTATATTTTATCAGTTTAACATTGTTGGAGACTAATGATAATTTATTCTGCATTATCTTAGTCATAATATTTCTTACTGGGCTAGTTGAGCTCACCCTTTCTTTCACTGTTCTCTTCAGGAAATGAGAACATAGCAGGGACTAGTCGGGGAATGGAGTGACGGTCCAGAGGATAGCATTAGTAGTCCTCACTATTCTGTGAAATAGTGTATTAATAATTGTAATGAGGACTCTTTTTGAGTTTGTATATTCTCTAGTAGACAATAATTGTATTCAAACTCACAGTTATGTTTTGTCGTATTGTACACGACAGTCGTATTAGTAAGTTATATTTGAATTATGTACCATGTATCTGACGACCCAAGATGGGTGATGTATACCTAATTTTGGGGGCGTCACATCATGACTATATACACAATTCGTGGTAATAATCATACCAATCAACAGTCCATCTTTGCACTACGGGCCAAAGATAACTTTCACCATAATATAAGTATGAGTATAATGACAATAATATAAAGAATGAATCAAGTGAGATCAATGATAAATATTAGAGATTTATAATTTTATTTATCCAGAGTTCAAAAATATCCAAATTGTCAACATGATCACCAATTGTGGAGTAAAATTCAAGAATGATATTTAAGATTCAAATTTCAAATGTAATTTGGACAAAGAAAAGAAACTAAATTACGTCGTGAATAGTACCCTGGCATGAATAGTAACCTAACATGAATAGTAGCCTGGATGAATAGATTAAAATTTAATAAGAAATTTCAGACCAATATTCCAGTGAAATGATATTAGATAAAGCACAAACTATTAAGGATATTCTACTAATTTCGGGAATTTTCACCATTTACTAATAAGGTTATGGATACAAATAATAATTTTGTATCATCAATGGAGAAATATGAAAGAAAACAATATCCATTGACGAGTACAAAAGAAATGATATCTCATACGAGTATGAAAGGATATATGAAACTGCAAATAGATTTTCACCCGACATGCAGTAATCCGCGTACATAGATCATTTTTATAACTTAATAAAGAATGAATACGAATGGTTATTAACCAGACATGCCGTAATCCGCGTAGACAGGTTATTCCCACAAATTAATAAGGAATAGAATGACAACCCTTATGAGTATGAAGAAAATAACATCATTTACCTTAGTAAGAGACTAAATTTTACTGGTATAACGAAGAGTATCTTGAGGAAATCTTGCACTATTAGCTACACTCAAAGTATCTTTATACTCAAAAGAAATACGCACAATATTATAGAAGAATAATTCTCTGATTCTAGTATGATTTTTATTTCTTAAATAAGTAACCTATTTAAAGGAGAATGGCAGGACATTATTTAAAAATAATCACAGACTAAATAGTGAATTTTCTAAAATTTCGTTTAATTTTACTATTGATCACTATTCATCTAAATTAATCTAATGAAATAGATAACTCTATATATAATATAATATATTCTAATTATATTCTAATAAAATAAATAAATTTATATATATTATAAAAAGTTTTCTGTTTTATATAAAAAAAATTGTTTTATCGCTATTATAATAATAAAAAAAACTGAAATAATTTTCTGTCGACGATTTGAATAATTTAGCACGTTCCCCCATGGAATAATAAGTCAAGCTTACAACAAACGCCTCATGACAAATCCCTCTATTTATATCAAAAATTGAATAAATATCTATCACAAATCACTTATCTTCAATCAACACATTTTTAATCTTTCAATAATTATTCACCATTAATATTATAGATTCACAATATTGACAACTAGATCGTTCACGGGAAAGAGGGGGCTTTCCAATAAGGATTTCTCCTTTCTGGCACGCAATTAAATAACCTAACACTTTTCCTCAACAGAAATTTCTAGACATTATCGATAATGCTAATCAATAATATGAGTTACTATGTCGTGATAATTAATAATATAAAATATTATGCAGATGTTACTATAACAATTATTGAATCAATAATATGAGATACTATGTTATTTCTACTGTAGCAATTATTGAATAAAATACTAAGTGACTTCTTACGTAAGAATCAATAATCAGAGATATTGTGCAATACCGTGTGCTACTTTGCAATACCACGTACCACTGTGGAACAACGCGTATTACTGTACTTTTATCACCGGGTATTTCAACAGTTTAACGGTAAGTCTTGCCGTTATTTTTATAAAAAGGTTATTTATGTCGCTTTCTATATCCGATAGTTATTTCGTTATGGGATCCACCAATGATTGCGTCGTTATACGAATATTCTCTGACAACTGTTTACTTTGTAAAATTTGCACATATCATCCATAACTATATCATTTATTAAATTATCACCTTACAATTTAGAAGAAAATTAAATCTTTATTCATAAAAAGTTGGGGTCTTATAACTACAGTTTTCCAGTGCGTTTCATCCTCAAATCGATGGCCAAACCGAAGTGACCAACTGGATCTTGGGAAACTTATTGAGTTGTTTAGTAGCAGACCATACTAAAAGTTGGGACTTCGTATTGCCACAGGTAGAGTTTGCTTTCAATAACTCTGTTAATCGTTCTACTGGTTGCACACCATTTGAAGTGGTCTATAGTTTTCGCCCCCACACTTTGTTGGACCTCCATTCTCTGACATTGCCTTCCAGACCAAGCGAAGCTGCATTAGATTTTTCTAACTACATGAAGAACATCCATGAAGAAGTCAAGCGGCGTCTGTTCCTCAACACAGAAGCATATACAACTGCTGAAAATACTAGGCGGAAGGACAGACACTTGGATGTTGGCGACATGGTTCTTATCCGCCTAAGGCATAACGTTTTCTTCTTGGGAGTTTCATCAAACTACATGCTCGGCGTGCAGGACCTTTTAAGGTGGTTAAGCGATTGGGTCCTAATTCCTATGTCATTGCATTACCTGATGACTACGGAATCAACCCTGTTTTAAACATTGAAGATCTCACTCAGTTTCATGGTTCGGAGGAACAAGTGCCAATGCCCACGGATTTACCTGCTCAACAAGATGCAATTATTCATGTCCCTAAAAATACTGCCCCAAGAGATGAAATTGCTTCTATACTTGATCACCAGTTTGTTACTACTCGACACAGAGGATATTACAATTTTCCAGTGCAATGGCAAAATCGCCCTCCGTCTGATTCAGTTTGGCTACAAGCTTCGGAACTTAAGCGACTTCACCCAGAATTATTTGTTGTTTGTGAGAATGTCATCCGTGTCTTTCTCATTAGCATTGGTCAAAGATATATACAATATATATGCAATATTCTAGAATATTCTAGATAATATTCTAAGCAATATTTTAGGCAATATCCTAGGCTACAATACAGGAAGATATACATGAGTATGATTTACACACTAAAAATAATATATATACAAAGATTACTTTACATAATCTAATACACCCCCGCAGTCGAAGCGGGAGGTTGTCGGACGCTTAGACTGTCTCAAAAATCATCAAAAAGTACACGCGAAAGTCCTTTGGTGAAGATGTCGGCAATCTGATAACGGGACGGAACATGGAGGACACGAACTTCCCCACGAGAAACTTTCTCACGAACAAAGTGAATGTCCATTTTAATATTTTTAGTTCGCTGATGTTGAACAGGATTACCTGAGAGATATATCGCACTAACATTATCATAATAGACCAATGTGGCCTTATTGACCGGACAATGAAGCTCCAATAAAAGATTTAGGATCCAACAAGACTCGGAGACAACATTAGCAACTCTCCTATATTCCGCTTCAGCACTAGAGCGAGACAAAGTGGGTTGTCTCTTAGAGGACCAGGAAATTAGGTTGTCGCCGATAAAAATACAGTAGCCGGAGGTGGAACGTCTTGTGTCTGGGCATCCACCCCAATCTGTATCTGTGTATGAGACAAGTGTGTTGACATGAGATTTATAGAGATGCAAGCCAAAGTCGAGGCTACCTTGTATGTAGCGTACAATGCGCTTAAGAGCATTCATGTGCTCCTCCTTCGGGTCATGCATATGAAGGCAAACTTGTTGCATGGCGTAGGAAATGTCAGGTCTGGTGAATGTGAGATATTGAAGTGCACCAGCTAAACTCCGATAATGAGAGGGATCCTCGTAGGAAGGACCCGCAATTGCCCCTAACTTTTGCTTAGTGTCAACTGGTGTGGGACATGGCTTGCATGAAGACATACCAGCTCTAGCAATAATATCCTCTGCATACTTTCTTTGAGAAAGGAAAAGGCAATCTGCATGACGAGTGACTGCAATTCCCAAAAAATAGCTCAGAGAACCTAAGTCTTTCACAGCAAACTCAGAGGCAAGGAGAGACATAATAGACTTTCGAAGAGCATCTGAAGAGGCAGTGAGTATAATGTCATCAACATAGAGTAGAATATACGCAATGTCTTTGCCATGATGATAAATGAAGAGAGAATGATTACATTTGTTGTGATAAAAACCAATAGTGGCAACATAATCTGTAAACCGCTGGTACCAAGCACGGGGTGCTTGCTTAAGGCCGTAAAGAGATTTCTTTAGCAAATAGACATAATCTGGATGAGTATGATCTTTGAATTCCATAGGTTGATGCATATATATTGTTTTATTGAGATGGCCATGTAAGAAAGCATTCTTGACATCCAGCTGATGAATAGGCCAAGATTTAGACAAAGAAATGCTCAATACAGTTCGACTGGTAGCCGGTTTGACCACTGGGCTAAAAGTCTTCTCATAATCAACTCCAATCAGCAGAGACCTGCCATCACCAACAAGACGGGCTTTGTACCGCTCAAAAGAACCATCAGATTTCATTTTATGCCAAAAAATCCGCATAGAACGAATTATATTCACATCAGGTGGACGGGGTACTAACTCCCACGTCTTATTTTTAATTAGAGCATTATATTCATCCAACATAGCTGATTTCCAATTCAGGTCATTGAGAGCACTCACTAGGTTTCGTGGTAAAGGTGAAACAGATGGGGTAGTGGTAGCACTCAAGTTGAATTGGCGTTTAGGCTTAAAGATCCCATGTTGGCTACCAGTGGCCATACGTTGGGATGGTGGATGCGGTTGAGGCTGTGGTCTTGTATGTGTTGTTGGGCTCGGTGGAAGTGGGGCAGTTGGAGAATGGGTCTGCGGGTGAGGAGAGGAAGAGGGTGGGGTTTTTTGTTGGTCATGTTGTGATGACTAGGCCGGTTGAGGAGATTGGGCTGGTGAGAGAATAGGTTGTGGGGCTTGAGGCATATGCGGAGTAGGCTGATTTTGCATGTAGTGTAGTATGAGTTGTGAAATTCCAGAATCCAAAAAATCATACGAGGTGGTTGAGGGAGTATGTAATTTGGAGAATGGGAATTGAGTCTCATCGAAAATTACATGCCTCAAAATGATTATTTTTCTGCACAACAAGTCAAAGCATTTATAGCCCCGATGATTAGGAAGATAGCCCAAAAAGACACAAGGTGTAGGGAAGGAAAGAGAGGGTAACATAGACACCCAAATACCTGAAGGTGAGAGTAAGATGGATTTTTCTGATATAGAATTTGAGTAGGAGATTTGTACCCTGATACCTTATTTGGAAGAATGTTGAGGAGGTAAGTTGCCAGTTGTAAGGCATGATGCCAAAAAGATGGAGGCATGGAAGAATGGGCAAGCAATGTACGAATGATATTATTAATGGACTTTATTTTCTATTCTACTTTACCATTTTAAGGTGAAGTATGAGGGCAAGAAAGCTGAAATTGCATGCCATTTGATTCACATAATTTTCTAAATGGACCATTATCAAACTCCCGCCTATTGTCACATTGAAAGTTTTTGATTTTCCTTTCAAATTGTGTTCGTATGAATGCTTGAAAGGAGTGAAAGATGGAGTAAACGTGTGACTTGTGTGAGATTGGAAAAGTACATAAAAAATTACTGTAATTGTCAAGAAAGAATACATAATAACGGTGCCCACATGAACTTAAAACGGGAGATGTCCATAAATCATTGTGAACAATATCAAAAGGCATAGTAGTAAAGGATAAAGAGTCACGAAATGGCAACTTAATGTGCTTCCCAAGGGGACAAGAATGACAAAAAGAGTTACAGACCTTGTTACATTTAATGAAATTGCTACTACAAAGAGAGCGAAGAACAGTATCTCCCGGATGACCTAGGCGAGAATGCCATAAACTAGGAGAAACAACAGCAAAAGCAAAGGGTGTTGTGGCCCGATTTTTGGTGGTGATAGGATAGAGTTCTCCCGAGCTCTCACAACGCATTAGACGCCTCCCCGTCTGTAAATCCTTCACAGAAAATCCAAACGGATCAAACTCAACTGAAACCATATTATCAGTAGTGAATTTTTGAACAGAAATAAGATTTTTGATGAGGTTTGGAGCATGGAGTACGTTGTTTAGGTTTAAAGGGGGATTAGGAGGGTGAAGGGAGGTACTACTATAACCATGAATTGTGCTACCATTACCATCAATAATACCATGATTTTTGTTCAAATTAAAATACGACGTAAGAGTACTTTGATTTGCCGTCATGTGAAAGGTAGCACCGGTGTCCATGTACCAATGTTCATCTGGTTGGGAGATAGAGAGAGTGTGCATTGCGGCGTCGATGTCCGTGGGAGCATAGTCAACACTTGGAGGGGCGGCTAACATTTGATATGCTTGTTGTGGCCTTGGTCCAAGCACCCCTGCTTGTCTTGGTTGACGCTGCTGCCACGGTGACGTCGGGCATGGGCAGGGCGGTGTTGTCCATGGTTGTGGCGTCCAGGCGGCCCAAAGAGGGTACTGCCACTGCTGGGCAGACCACTGTTGCTGTTGCGAGATGCCACGCCCCCCACCACGGCCTCCACGACCACGATTATTGTCGCCTCTACAGCGGTTATTGCCCTTCTTGCTGCGATTGACGCTATTTCGATTGTGCAAAGAACCACCTTACTGAGCGGTGGATCCGTGGCTGATAGTAGTATCATCCGTCGATGGTTGAGGAGCCGCAATTAGGACAGTGCTTGACTCTAGTGTTGCGCGCTTCGCCATGCTTGTTTCCTCTAAAACGAGCCTTAGAGAAAGGAGGAAACGGATCGCTGTGTTGAATCAAAGTAACGACTCCACCATAGGCATCGTTCAGGCCAGCGACCATCTGAAGAACCAATATTTTGTTCGAGACCGGCGCCCCGACATTCTTGAGTTGATCAGCAAGCAGCTTCAGCCTTTTGACAATATGTACTCACGTTGGGAAAATCGTCTAGGTGAGTATGAGTGAATTGATTTTCGAGATGAACGGCTCTCGAATGTTTGTTGTCATGGAACAAATCCACCAAACGGTTCCAAGCATCCATGGCCGTGTCATCAGGTTCAAGAATAGTATGGAGGAGATCATTGGAAATTGTCCCATAAATCCATTGCAAAACAAAAGCATCAAGCCGAGACCAAAGGTCGATATCGGTCTCCTTGATCGAAGAAGATGATGGCTTGGCCGTGTTAGTGGTGGAAGGAGGGAGGATGTGATCTAATACTTGATAAGCACACGCATGGATTTTGAATAGGGCAGCCCGTGAATTGTATTGAGAGTTTTCCATGTCTAACGTGATAGGTATGAAGTTCTTCACGTTGTTGACAGCTAAAGTCGGATGAAACTTCGCTGACTCGGACATGGTGGAGGATGGCGGTGGTTGCTCGGCCATGATGAGCAGAGAAGAGAGGCTGCAAGGAGGGAGGTGGACGGTTACACAAAAGTGGTAGAGAGAAAATAGAACCTAGGCTTTGATACCATGTGAGAATGTCATCCGTGTCTTTCTCATTAGCATTGGTCAAAGATATATACAATACATATGCAATATTCTAGAATATTCTAGACAATATTCTAAGCAATATTTTAGGCAATATCCTAGGCTACAATACAGGAAGATATACATGAGTATGATCTACATACTAAAAATAATATATATACAAAGATTACTTTACATAATTTAATACTGTTTATGTTCATCAAAACTTGCCGGAGTCAAGTTCTTCCGAGTGGTCGTCAATTGATGCAAATTTTCAGGCAAAAACTGCTCCTTGAATCGTGGAGTATGGAGATTAATTCATCTGTCACAATTTTTATTTATTTATTTCAAATTTCAAATTTTTGTTGTTAAGTTGTTAATTGTTTCCCAGTTTATTTCCTGAATTATATCATCATTTGCAATCCTTTAAAAGTGATAGTAATAAAGGAAAAGAAAGGCAGTTGCCAATTGTTGTTGAATAATGAATTTGAGAACGGAGAGATTCTGTTTTGCATTCTTTTCTCTTAGAAGTTAACTTGAAGTTAGCTCTGGAGGTTTTCTTTTCTTGCTACAATATGTGTAATGAAGGGAATCTTAATCCGTCAACCAATAATTATTAGTGTAAAATCATACACTTTAATGTATAATTAACTGTGCAAATTTGATCCAAAATGGATAATTTTATACCATTAATAAGGTGTTTTTGGATTTTGAGACCTTTTTTTTTGGTCCCCCAGGTGCCACATGTGCATTGACCTGCCTACGTGGCACATGTGGCACCGGTGACATGTACATTTTTGCCACGTGGAACCGCTTACTTGTGCTTTTTTTAATTAATTGTTTAAAAACTTAGTTTTCCCAAGAATTGAACCCAAAACCTCAACTTTAAAATTTTGATCATCAAACCACCTGAGCTACATAAAACTATCAATTATTTTAACAAAAGAATTAAAATTTATACCAAATCAATTCATTATTATTATTATTATTATGATATAATTATTATTATTATGATACGATTATTATTATTATTATTATTATTATTATTATTATTATTATTATTATTATTATTACTAGCATTATTATTATTATTTTGAAAAACTCCCCCAAGATCTGTTAGTAATTAGTCTTTAACATATCCAAAATTCGGCCAAAAACAGAGCAGCAAAATCATAAATCGTCCATGACTTATGACAATAAATCCCAAATTTGAACATGTATAAAAATAAAAAATGGATACAACATGAAATCAGATCAAGACAAAACACAAATCAACGAGAGCTTGTAAATTAGTTTTAATTTCAAAACCAAAATCACTGCCACGAGTTCTACAGCAGGCAAGGGTATAGCCGGAAGAGGCAAATCCAAAGGCACAAAATCAGTCTCCAGATCCTCAAAAGCCGGCCTTCAGTTCCCTGTCAGTCGAATTGCTCGTTTCCTCAAGGCCGGCCGGTATGCTCAACGTGTCGGATCTGGTTCTCCTGTTTACCTTTCTGCCGTTGTAGAATACTTGGCCGCTGAGGTGCTTTAATCTCTTTCTCTCTCCTCATTTATGTCTCTGTTTTGATTATTTGTGGCTGATTTTGTTGAACGATGAGGAGTTAAGCAAGTTGTTGGGATCTGTGACTATTGCTAATGGTGGGGTTTTGCCCAACATTCATTCAACTCTGCTGCCGAAGAAGGCTGGGAAAGGGAAGGGCGAAATTGGCTCTGTTTCTCAAGGGGTTTTTATGGTTTTTCGCTCGTAACTTTTTGGTACGCAGTAGAAATGGGCGGTGGAGTTGGGGATTTTGAATTTTGGGTTTCTCTTTGGTTGGGTAATGATGGAATAATAGATTGTTAATAGTGGTAGAGTGTGTAATGAAGTAGATTTTCTGACTTCGATTTTTTGAATTTTGGGTTTCTCTTTGATTTTTTGCTTTTTTGAACTTGTAAAATATGGGATATTTTTAAGTTTTAATTTTAAGCTTATTTTTAAATATATTCTTTTTAAAATTTGTAAATTAGTTTTAATTTTAACTTTAAAATTTTAATCTATAAATTTGTGAGTGTTGATTGTTTAATTATAATCATATCATAATAATAATAATAATAATAATATAATAATAATAATAATGAATTAATTTGGTATAAATCTTAATTCTTTTGTTAAAATAATTGAATTTGCACATTAATGTTTGTTATGATAAATGTGTTTTTCGAGTATAGCAAACAATGGAAAATCTATATTGAAAATCTTGGTAATACAATTTTCCTAATAATACAAATTTAATTGTCAAAAGTAATGATTAAATTCAGACTAAATACACTTGCATGTGATCATTAAACTTTACCCACACTTCTATATAACTTTTCTTATTTTCATAAATTTGTCATTTCCACAACTAAGATATGATGAAAATAACACTCACTTTTCTTTAAGCTAACTAAACTCATTTTAGACTATCAACTTTTAATCTTTATTTATTTAGGGCCAAGGAAAACTAAATTCATTGAGTTCCTAATTAGAAAATCCATAATATTATCTTTTTTAAGGTGAAATATGAACTCAGTATTATTTTTTAAAAGTGCAAAAATCTGAAAACAAGGGCTTAATTATGCTTTCTGTAATCAGCATCACAAACACATTAAATGTATTAATTATTTATTTATTTATTTATAATTTGCGTCACTAGTTAGTGTGGGCATCATCAAAATAAATATAATTAATGAGATTGAATAAAAATGATTATAAGAGCGATTAAGTAACAGATAAGGATCCGAGATCAGTAATTGATAAACTAATTACCATCATTAATTAATCATTTTTAGTGGATAATCCCCGTGACATCAAAAGCTCCATTATTTATTTATTGTTTGTTTGTTTTCAAACACGTTAAACATTTGATAATTAGTTGTTAAACAAACAAGCACTCGGTGTAAGTTTTGATTTAATTCCGTATTATCATTGTTTCTTTCGTATCATCAAGTTTATTTTCTTCTTTAAATGCGAGACTTGTATTTTTACCCATAAAATATAACTTGATTTATATATATATATATATATATATATATATATATATATATATATATATAATATAATATACACAGTTGTGTAGTACACAGTCGCTTATAGCGACCGTTTTTTGGGTTATAGTGACGATTCACCCGTCACCATAGACCAAAATAGTTATAGCGACGGTTCAACCATCACTATAGTCCAAAAAAATCGCCGATATAGGCGACTGTGTATATACATTTTTCCCATATATATATATATATATATATATATATATATATATATATATATATATATATATATATATATATAGAGAGAGAGAGAGAGAGAGAGAGAGGCCGGATCCTGTCCGGACTCCCGGACAGGTTTAAAATCCGGACCTTTTTTTTGTGCTTTTTTTTTAAAACAACTAAAAAATAAATAAAAAACTATGGAATTGAAATTTTTTTATAATACAGTGTTTTGGGCGTGATTTGGGTACGTATAACAAAACATTTCTGTACAGTCTGGGCAGATTGTACATACATTGGTTGGTATAGGTATTAAAAACACACCCAAAACACTGTATTATGAAAAAATTTCAGTTTTATAATTATTTTTTTTTAGTAGTTGTACAAAAAAAAAAATTTGGGTTCCGTTTTTGATCAGGTCCGGGAGTCCGGACCTGATCCGGTGTGTATATATATATATATATAATTGTGAAATTCTTAATTATATTTAATTATGAAATTCATTTATATATACTTCTATGGATAACCACCAAAATGGGGAGTTTAAAAAGAAAAGGGCTGATTTGTGAGGATAATAGATCTATACCTCCAATATAGCATTCAATTTTTTTTATATAATACTCTACCCAGGTTTAATTATGATATCCATTTGGCAACAACCAAACAGACAGACTCACAGACATTGATTTGAATTAATAAAATTAGACTTCATATATGGAAATTGGCATGCGTGCATTTTAAACTAACACATGAACTAAACGTGATTTATTGTGTATATTCCAAATCTGATTGCATATTTCAATAAAATGTAAGTTTCAATAATGAAATATAACTTTCAATTTTATGATTAAAATAATTAATCATTAATTAAAATAATTAATCACCACAGAGTGTGTGTATATGTATATATATAGCAATATTATAATTTCTAATGTTGAATTATGAAATTTATTTGTAGTTTCAAAAAAGAATTGAATATACTTTTTTCCTGACCTAAAGAAATGGGAAAATAAAATGTTTAGGTATATATGCAACACCCCAGTCATATATCGAAAAATATTGAAAATTTTTATCTGTATATAAGAAATTAAGTTACTATCAATAATATCTTCAGTCTAACCTTTTAGGTGAGCCTATAATGGGCTAAGATGACCCAAGAAGATACTATTGAGTCAGTGGTTTAATACATTATTTTGATGGATTTGTTCGATTTGAACTTGAGATTTGACCCGAGATTTATTCTGAACTCGAAATTTTACCTCGATTGTTTCAATATAGATTTGTGTTTTTGTGTTGAGAGTATTTATTATACTTCTCTCTGTTCTATATACAAAAGAAAGAAAAAATTTTTTGTCAATTATTCAAATGTGATGTAAAGAGATTTATTTGTTTATTGATGGTAGTATAAAACTAAACGGCAAAATTAATGAATTATCCATTATAGTTGGCAAGTTTTACTGATTACATTGAATTTTTAATTTTTTAAATTATTCCACTAAACTAATTATTATTTTAAAATTAAGTCACTCCATTAAAATAACTAAATGTTTGTCAAATTCTTTCATGTTTTTTCCACATGGATGCCAGAAAGAACAAGAAAAACTAAAAAATGACATGGTTTTGTGATCTTTTTCAAACCTAGAAACCATAACAAGAACACCAAATATAGAGCCAAAAATAAATAAAGAAAGAAAAAATCAAATCCTTTTCAAACCCAGAAATCATAACAAGAACACTACACATAGAACTAAAAAAATAAAGAAAGAAAAAATCAAATCAAAAACTTCAATACCAGATCTAGATCCATTTTGAGTTACTACTGATTTTTGATGTGTTTATACAGTTTGATCGGTTGCAGATTTTATAGAATTTTGGCATGGGGAAGGGGACGATGATGGAGAAGGCGTTTCGAAAAGCTTGGAGTAGAGGACGACCATTTCAAATTTCTTATTAACAGGGGGGAATGAAGAATTGATGGATCCAATTTTATGAACAGATGAAGTAACTTCAGTTGCTTCAATTTGGGCATAGGCTATGTGAATTGTTTTCAATTGAACGTGAATAAAAGTTTGAAGATTTAGAAATAAAGGGGTTTGTTTTTATTTTATTGCCACACATTCCTAACATTGCGAGCTGCTCCCAATTACATTTCTATAAATACCAAAACCCAAATCCTTCTTCAATTTCTCCGTAGCTTCATACCTTCAGTGCATGTCAATTGTTCCATGACCTCCTTCGCTCTTTTCCTCGAAATAGCCGCTTCTTTGGCTCTTCACTCCACCTCAACCTTAGTTGTTGTTGCTGCTTAATTCATGATACCATGGAAATTTTCACCGCCGCAAATAAAACCCTAACAACTTTTTTATGTATTTATGCACATCCTTCTTTTATGAAAAAGATTGGAGAACTAGGTTACCGTAAATGGGGCAATTGTAGGATTTATTAGGTTCTGTATCGACGCATGAGATGTGGGAGGAGGATTAGCATTTGGAACAGGAGACGAGGATAGGTATTGATGGTGGTTCACGGTGGTTGTAGAAGAATAAAAAGAAGGTGGGTTATTGATTGTGTAGAGAAAGAAGGAAATGGAGAAAAATATATATTTTAAATGACATGTCATTGTTTTAAGTTATTTTTATTATATTTTTGCCACGTTTTTTTTTTATTATTTTTATTTTATTTTTTTATGCTGCCACATAAATAAATAATAGACGCCCGTTCAATTATTCTAACGGAATGAACTAATTTTAAAATAATAATTAGTTTAGTGAGATAATTTAAAAAATTAAAAGTTTAATGATATAATCAATAAAACTTACTAACTGCAATGATTAATTTATTAATTTTACCAAAAATAAACTGAAATGGGAATTTTTATTGAAATAAAATGAGCAATAATTAAGAATCTATATAATAAAACAGAACCCATTTTGAATATTTCATTTGACAAAGCACAAAGACGGTTCAGATTCATTCTAACTTAATTCTTCCAACTTAATCTAAAGGCTCATATTTCTTCCCGCCCAAATCAAATTCACTCATACACCATACTTTGTCTCATGTTCACAAATAAAATCATTCTCTCTCCTCTCTTCTTCACCACACACAAACAAATAATAATAATTATTATTATTAATATTATTATTATAATTATTATTATAATAGTACAAATAAAAATAATAATAGTAATAATAATAATAGTAGTAGTAGTAGTAATAATAATAATAATCAATATAATAAAACAGAACCCATTTTGAATCTTTCATTTGACAAAACACAATAACGGTTTAGATTCATTCTAACTTAATTCTTCCAACTTAATCTAAAGGTTCATATTTCTTTCCGTCCAAATCAAATTCACTTATACAACATACTCTCTCTCATGTTCACGCACAAAATATTTCTCTCTCCTCTCTTCTTCACACAAAACAAATAATAATAATAATTATAATATTAATAATAATTATTATTATTATTATAGTACTAATAATAATAGTAATAATAATAATTATTATTATTATAATAATACTAATAATAAAAATAATTATAATATCTATATAATAAAATAGAAACCATTTTAAATATTTCATTTGATAAACCACAAGAACGGTTCAGATTTCATCTCAATTCTTCCAACTTAATCTAAAGGCTCACATTTCATCTCACACTAAAAATTTTCGCCCAAATCAAATAACGATAATGATAATAATTATAATAATAGTAGTAGTAGTAGTAATAATAATAATAATAATTATTATAATTATAATAATTATAATTATAATAGTACTAATAATAATCTATATAATAAAACATAACCCATTTTGAATCTTTCATTTGACAAAGCACAAGAACGGTTCAAATTCATTCTAACTTAATTCTTCCAACTTAATCTAAAGGCTCATATTTCTTCCCGCCCAAATCAAATTTACTCATACACCATACTCTGTCTCATGTTCACAAATAAAATATTTCTCTCTCATCTCTTCTTCACACACACAAATAAATAATAATAATAATAATTATTAATATTATTATTATAATAGTACTAATAAAAATAATAATAGTAATAATAATAGTAGTAGTAGTAGTAGTAGTAGTAGTAGTAATAATAATAATAAAACAGAACCCATTTTGAATATTTTATTTGAAAAAGCACAAAGACGGTTTAGATTCATTCTAACTTAATTCTTCCAACTTAATCTAAATGTTCATATTTATTCCCGTCCAAATCAAATTCACTCATACACCATACTATCTCTCATGTTCACACACAAAATATTTCTCTCTCCTCTCTTCTTCACACAAAAACAAATAATAATAATAATTATTATTATTATTATAGTACTAATAATAATAATAATTATAATAGTACTAATAATAAAAATAATTATAATATCTATTTAATAAAATAGAAACCATTTTAAATATTTCATTTGATAAACCACAAGAACGGTTCAGATTTCATCTCAATTCTTCCAACTTAATCTAAAGGCTCACATTTTATCTTACACTAAAAATTTCCGTCCAAATTAAATAACAATAATGATAATAATTATAATAATAATTATAATAGTAGTAGTAGTAGTAGTAGTAGTAGTAGTAGTAGTAATAATAATAATAATAATTATTAGTATTATTATAATAATAATTATAATTATAATAGTACTAATAATAATCTATATAATAAAACAGAACCCATTTTGAATATTTCATTTGACAAAGCACAAAGACGGTTCAGATTCATTATAACTTAATCCTTCCAACTTAATCTAAAGGCTCATATTTCTTCCCGCCCAAATCAAATTCACCCTTACACCCCACCCTCTCTCATGTTCACACACAAATCTTTTGTTCTCTTCTCTTCTTCACACACAAACAAATAATAATTATAATAGTACTACTACTAATAATAGTAATAATAATTATAAATATAATTATATTAATATTAATTATAATAGTAGTAGTAGTAGTAGTACTACTACTACTACTACTAATAATTATTATTTTTATAATAATTATAATAATAGTAGTAGTAATAGTAATAGTAACAGTAATCTATATAATAAAGATTCAGATTCATTTTAATTGAATTGGGCGGGAAAGCACAAGTACAGTTCAGATTCATTCTAATTTTAATTCAATAACAACGAAAACAATAATAATAATAATAATAATAATAATAATAATAAAAATAACAACAACAATAATAATAAAAATAATAATTATTATTATGGCGGTTGTTATTGATGATTATATGTTTTATGGACAAGTTTATATTTTTTTGATATCTATTTTTAAATGAATCTTTTGCTCTCCCCTCTTCTTCACACACAAACAAATAATAATAATACTAATAATAATTATAATAGTACTACTACTAATAATAGTAATAATAATTATAAATATAATTATATTAATATTAATTATAATAGTAGTAGTACTACTACTACTACTAATAATAATAATGGTAATTATTAATTTATAATAATTATAATAATAGTAATAGTAATAGTAACAGTAATCTATATAATAAAGATTCAGATTCATTTTAATTGAATTGGGCGGGAAAACACAAGTACTGTTCAGATTCATTCTAATTTTAATTCAACAACAACAACAACAATAATAATAATAACTATAATAATAATAATTATAATAATAATTAATAACAATAACAACAACAATAATAACAATAATAATAATTATTATGGTGATGTGATAAATTATAATAATTGTTATTGATGATTATATGTTTTGTGGACAAGTTTATATTTTTTTTGATATCTATTTTTAAAGGAAAATTAATTATTGTGGTAGTGTGGTAAATTATGATAATTGTTATGTCTGATTGTAAGCTATTTTAAGTTGAAAAGAGTATTTAGGTAATATAGTAATTTTCTAATTTTAATTTATTTTTTCGTTACGTCGTGCCTTCAGGCACGGGTAATTACTAGTTGAGTTATAAAATGTAACTCAATTGGGATGTGAGAGTTGTAATATTTGAGTCTTCTAACAAAACTAAATTAAGCATTCATGCTCAGCACGTTTAATGAGCTCAGTACACCTCCAACTTGATGCACACTCCCAGTAATAATCTTTAGTTTATACCTTCCACTCAAATTTCAGCGGGCCCTACTAACCCTTGTTGGTCTGCCGCCGGATTTTATATATTATTCTGTAGTCCAAGTAAACTTTGTTCATCGCTTACCCCAGATGCAGATATAAAATTCAATTTTTTCTGTACTCTTTAATATTCCATTAGCAACAACTAAATAGAGATTCATCAAATTTATACCTATATATACACACACACACATATCTATTAAAATATATATAAATATATTAGAGCAAACTCAAGAGTCAATTGACAATAGCCCATCTCCTAAGTAAGATAAGGGTGCACATTCACACTTTCCCTTTATCTTCCAAGAAGTTGTACTTGTTCAATGCTTCAAAAGATAATAAGTTAAAATGTTTTATTATATATATACACACACACACGCATGTATATCAACAAATAAACAAGGTATATATATATATATATATATATATATATATAATCATACATGTTTTCAAGATGATAGATTGCGGTATAACTACTCCAAAAAAGTAAATAAATAAATGCAGCAGTTTTATTGGTTGAAGTTATTTTCACAAAGTTCAATAAGAAACATTTATATCATGATATTGTTCAAGCTCTCCCACAAAGACTTTTGAACATATAAAAGAGCAATAATAAACACCTCTCTCTCTCACACACACAACCTGAAAGAGCAAGTTTTCTGTTAGATGGGAAAGGTGTACCCTTGCAGAACTTCTTCTTCAACTCCTTGTTCTGCTACTACCATTTCTAATGAAAAAATGTATACTATTTGGATGAAATCACTTGTAGCAAATGGAAATGGATATACAGTTTATGATTCAGATGGGAAAGTTGTTTATCGTATAGATAATTACGACTGCAAGTGCAGCAATGAAGTTTACCTCATGGATCTTCAAGGCAATGTTCTCTGTACAATATTTCGAAAGGTATGAAGATTTTATTTCATTAATATTTATTACCAAACTTTGTTAAATAAAGATTCGAACGTTGCCTAATGATCTTAATTTCCTCTGCAGAAATTACTAAGATTTGGTAATTGGGATGGCTACAAGTGCAATGGTCCTAAAGGAAAGAATGAGAAACCATGGTTTCAGGTTAAAAACAGCTGCAAGTTCTTGAAGAGAGATTCGGAATATAATGTTATTGTGGGATGTGATGAGGCTCAAAGTGGGAGTTGCTACAAGATTGGAGGATTGGCTGGAAAATCCGAATTCAACATAACAGACGGCGAAGGAAGAGTTGTAGCTCAAGTAAAAAGGAAACAATCAGATTGTGGAGTTGTGTTGGGAGAAGATGTATTAAGCTTGAAGGTGGAGCCTACGGTAGATCATTCTTTTATCATGGCTCTTGTAGCTGTGTATGGATTACTTACACATAGAATGTAAATTCTCATATCCCAATCACAATACCAATCTATAGAGCTTTTACTAATCTCACCAAAACAGGAGATTGCAATTTTGAGTATCAAAATCGGCCATGATATTTACTGATTCAACAAAGTTATGTAATTATGTTCATACATGTCTATACTCAGTTGTGAGCAACTTTTGTTTAGTTTCATGGATGTTTATATCCAGGATTTGTCGTAGGTTAGGTCTTGGTTTTACTTAGATGAATGAAATTGTATATGTGTAATTCTTTTCTTATCAAGATGTTCATGGGTTGCACTTGTGTTTTGGTTGCTGGACTGTCAACTAAGATGATAGAGTGCTAGACTGTCAACTAAGATGTCGGAAATATTTAAGTTTTAATGCTTCCTGGTGATTAGAGGATGTTAATGAGTTGCTTATATTAAATTCACCCACAGTTATGATTTCATTTTACATATAAATTTCTCATACTGGTGTAAAGTTATCTTTTGTTACCATGTCTCAATTTATGGTGCCTTTTGCTCTTTTTGAACCAACCTCACCTCCAAAGTTATCAGTGTCCACAAACTAATCATGATGAAATACAGATCTACATTTGATCTGAGGTCAGAATTCAATATTATGCAATGAAAACATGTGTTGATACTAGTAGTTGTTTAAACATGATATCCAGCAGCAACAAACCAGATTTTCAGATTTGATACATTGCCAACTTATAGACAAAATATATTTTCCAAGTTAATATAAAACTCTTCATACCTGATCAAAGATTAGTTTGTGGTCAATTCTAGTTGGCATGCCATTACAAACTATAGTTTGTTGATTCAGTGAAGCCGCTAGCCTGGCAATTATGATTCTCCTCACCTGCAAAAGGTGAAAAAAGAAATTCAAATGGAAATTAGAAATTAGGAAAGCAAATCCCTGCCAAATTTTTGAGCTTACCAAGAATTAGTCATCCGCAGGAAAAAGCATAATGGTAAAATATTTTCCCACTATGACCATCATAATTTACAAAGATCAAAAAGTGAAGGTCAAAGAACTTTGAAACAACACCAGAACTAAAATTCAAATCACACTTGAATAGCTAAAGAACTTTAATACGAATTGTTCTCTGCAGATATATGCAAGAGACTGGAAATCATACCACTTTGTCCAACAATGACATTTTCAAGTGTCTTCTCAGAACAATTTTACAGTCACTTGTAGGTAAAGAATCCAGAATTCTGCAGGCAAAAAAATAGCAGCATCCTTGTACTATTATCCCATATCAAACAAATAAAACAATAAATTTATTAAGGAAGACTTGCTAGTAACAATTTTTACAATAAGCTCTAAGGATATTACAGGACACCCGAAAATTGGATACTTAGGCACACTAACCTAGATGTATAACTACGTAAATTTGTACTATATTCAATGGGGATGACTTGCATCATCTGGGAAGGAAAACAAAACATATTACCAATTTACACAATATTTTATTTTCCGAGACTCAAACAGACACGAAAGCTACATTTTACGCAGACTCTGAGCAGCTTCCAGCTAATTCTTTATAGAATTCTTAACGTTGCGTAGTGTCATTACAAGCTGTTGTCTTTCACCCTCTACCTCTGCAAACTTAAGACTTATATCTGAATACCTCTCTTGCATATCCTTCAATTCACTTTCCATCAATTGATTCCTCTCCTTCAGTAATTCCATTTCATTTAATAATTCACCAAGGTTTCCTTGATCTTTGGTATCATTAGCAGAGTCTTTCAGTTCATTCTCGGATGAAATGTCATTGTTGCTGCAATAGTAAGCATGAAGAGGATTAGAAAGCTCAATACATTATTTTGAAGAGGGATTCATGAATAAATTTGTTCAAGTTATTTCTCCCTTCCCATATAAATGCCAATGAATAAGCCAAGTACAACATAATGAACTTATGCAGTTTGCTTGCTAAAGCTAAAGTTAAACCATACCTTTTTGTCAATGTCGGACATCCCGTTTTGTCTGGTGTGCACTCTTTGGTGCATAAATCTTCTGCTGTAAATCTTACTTCTTCAGCTATTCCATCACTAGAAGCGAGGTTCACATTATCTTCAGTAACCTGTATTAAATTCCAATGTGAACCCTCATTTGTGTTAGAATCAAACATTTGGAATTCAACCAAGAACCAAATCCATCTGAGACTGTTTCGAGAAGTAGTCAGCTATTTTTCAATGATATGAAAAAATTAGCTATTCAGAGGATATTACCACTGTATAAGGTATGCCTTTAAACAGTTTCTTGGAACAAGATGATCAAATTGACAAGGTCATGTAGTAATAAGCTTAAAGTTAGTTGGGTATCAAGTTAACAAACCCAACAATAACTCCTCCGTACCACCAAACTTTTCTCTACATTATAAGATATTAAATGAACTGACCACTAATATTGACAAACTCGGTTAGAAAATGCCTTGCTATATTGCACCATATGAAATAGAAATGGCTTACCTTTTGGAATTTGTAGTCGCAGAAACTTGCAGCATTTTTATTAAAAATTTCCAAACTTCTTTCTAACTCTTCAATATTACTCTGAAGGTTTTTCTCCTTCTCCAAAAATGTGTTTGATGAGGTTTCAAGAGCAGCTTCTTTCAGCTTTATTTGACCCTGTTAATCATGCAAACATCATCAGTACAGCAGATATGTAGAATCATTGCCATCATAGCCACGCTTGTGGCTGTGAGCAAACATTTTCACACGGCTAAAGATAGGCTACATTTAACGACACAGAACATAAGAGCCCAATGACAAGGAATAGTTTATCTTGGGCTTCCATCAGCACCTATATTTTCATCCATTGATCGATAAATGAGTTCATATCTAAAAATAAAGTACAATACTGAAACTTTACCTCAAGCAATATTATTTTTTCCTTCAGATTAATGACCTCTTTAGAGCCACGAGGAACAGGGACAGATTTATTATTTCTTGCTTTGGGTACCTCCGAAACTGGTGCTCGTCCATTGCTATCTTTCATCCTCTTCTGTACATTGCTTAGCGCATCTTCCTTTTTCTTTAGGTCACCTTTCAGTTGAATAACCTGGGTCCTAAGCTTTTCTTTTTCCAACACATCCTCTGACAGAGAATGCTTCAATTCATTACACTGAGTTTTAAGGGTTTCCAACTCTGATTGCAGACTTCCAGCTATTGACTCCGCTTCATCCTTAAGACTCCTCATAATGTTCATTTCTTTCAGTGACTTCTCCGCATCCATCTTCAGCAACATTATCATTTTTTCCAATTCATTTCTTTCAGTAATCCCTCTGTCTACCAGCAATTCAGTTTCCTTGATTGATCCCTTCATTTGTTCTAGCTCCGCTCTCAAAGTTTCTTTATGTTTTGCCTGCTCAGAGACGACATTATTCTCTGCCGTGAGTCTTCCAATTTCAGTCCGAAGGAATTGGATTTCTTCAGAGAGAATTCTGTGAGTTTCTTCGGCAAACTTTCTTTGATTTTCAATCTCAATGGATTTATATTCAACCTCTGACCGCATCTGTTCCATTTGGCTCAACTTTGAATGTATTTGGCTGGAAAAATTAACCAATTTCTCTTCATAAAGTTCCCTAACCGAGTGGAGCTCTTCCTTGGTGTGCTGGAGCATTTCTTCAAGATAGTTCTTCTCTAGACGAAGTTCATTGGCTTCAGTCAGTGCTTTCGTAGCTATTTTTTCATTTGCATCAAAAGAAGATGCCATTTGAATAGAGAGCCTTCTGAATTCCTCCTGAAGCCTCTCTGCCGTCATGGCATTTTGCAATCGTGTCTTTCTCAAAGTTTCCTCTGCTCGTATGGCTCTCTGCTCCTGCTCAACTTTGGAGAGCGTAAGCTCTTCTAGATCAGCTTCAAAGCCTTGTGCCTGCTTTTCTAGCTCTTCCTCTAAGCTCTTTACACGATTTTCATGATCACTTATGGTTATCAAAGAGTCTGAAAATTCTTTTGATTGCTTCTTGAGTTCATTTTCCAAACTCTCGATCTGCATTTCAAGTTCGTTCAGAGTGGCATAAGAAGTTGAACATTCATACTGCATCTTCAGTTGTTCTTGCAGCTGACTTTGCGCCAATTTATATGAGATGTCATGGTTTTCCTGCTTCAAGATCTCATAATCTAGAGCAAGCTGCTCCATTTGCATATCTAGATCATCTCTGTCTCTCCTATAGATCTCAATTTCACCATCGAGGTCCATGATCTTTTGCTCCAGCAGGTATGCATCCTTGGCATCACTATGTTCCTTAACAAGCACTTCGAGTGCTTTTTGGTCTTCATCAATATCGATATCACATTTGGAGTTGATTTCCCGGAAGTCTTCTGCATTGTCACTGGTTAATGAATTTTTATTAAGGTCCAGTATCTCCCTATTCTTCGCTTCCAACATTTCATCAAGGTCTTGCACAGCAAGAATCAACTCAGAGTTTGATTCTTGTGTCTTTTGAAGTTGTAACCGAAGATTCGCGTTAAGATCTTTCTCATGGTTCAATTCTTGTCTGAGTTCTTCAACAAGAGCCCGAGGATCACCTACGTCGAAATGCAACTTGTTTCGAACTTTTGCTTCATCAGAACGTTTGTGTAAGCCCTTGAGCATTTCGCACTCTTCCCTGAAAGCATCTCTCTCCTCCTTCACGCTAGCAAGTTCTCTTGAAAGATCCTGCCCCCTTTTGTTCTCCTTCATGACATTTTTACGCAGGGTCTGTATTTCTAACTCTGAAACTTCCAATTGTCTAGCTAAAACAGCAAGCTCAGTTTTGAGCTTTTGAATCAAGATAATTGAGCTGTCTTGAGACCTTTCACTCATAAGAGTTTCGCGTGGACTACTTGATGAGTCATCTGTACTTACATCCGGAACAGAACCTGCTGACCATTCTGATTGTGATCCCTGATGTTCCTCGTAGATTGCGGTCGAGGCATCAAAACTTGGCTTCTGAGGCACCGAGGCATGATCCAGAGATGATAGGAAGTTAGTATGGCCTTCATTGATATTATTATTCTTCATACCAATTTCTCGAGGTGTATCAAGTCCCAAGCTGCTCTCTGAGCTTGATATAGTAACATCTGATCCACTAGAAGCCCTGCAATTGCCATTCAACTCCACAATGGGGGAAATGATCTTATTAAAAGATCCCTCCTGGTAAACAATGAACAACAAATTCACATAAGATGTTGAACTCCATTTCACCTATACTAACTTCTAAAATCAATTTTTTTTTTGAAATATTCCATACTTCATATCAAGCGAGGAAAATAATAGGAAGACAAAACAAAACAAAAAGGATGATATTTTGCCTTTGGCTAGATAAAATCCTTACTTCAGCAAAATTGGTTTTAATGTTTCCATCAATATCACTATTGCTTAATTGCGTCCTCAAGCTCTGATCCTGGGAATTATTTTTTACATTTTCACCATCTTCAATTTCTTTGCAACAACTAAGAAAGCACAAAGTTGGAGTTAGAATAAATCTTGATGGAAAACTTAGAATATATGAGAAAAGTTAATGAAGAAAAACAATTGTTAAAGAAAATTATTATCACCTTTGATCAACAGAATCCTGAATTCTTTCGATCGAAACCTGTTTCAGATTAAAAAAAACAATTAATCATACAAGTAACATCTACAAAAATATAGAAATGCTCTCTGAGAATCAATTAAATTGACAAGCAGAGGGCTTTCTGTTTATCACAGATATGTGATTTTTGTGACCAGTACAAATATTATTGAAGAAAAAGCGGTGGGGAGAGAGAGAGCAGTGAGAACTAACATGTAACACAGCCTCAAATTTCATGTTTTTAAGTGGAAGAGACACAGAGGAAAGCTTGGTGGCCTCTGCATAATTTGCAAAATCCATAGAAACTTCACCAAGAAGACCAAATTTTGACAATCCCTAAAATGTATTAAGAATAATCCATCAGTCAAATCTCAAACATATATATCACTTGCTAAATAAGAAAAAAAAGACCAACTCATTTCTTACAGTTGCTATGATAAAGCGATATATTCTCTCATTAATCTTCCCCGTCTTGGGCTCCCGAGTGAACTTCATTGTTTCATTTACAGGTTTCTCCCAATAACAGCTCCCATCTCGAATTTTTACTTTTCCCAATCTCGCGGTTGGCTTTCCTACATCCGCAGGAACCACTGATAGCATCAATGAATCTCCACCCAACAGTGATACCTGAAAACAATTATACTTGATTCTTATTGCCAAGAAAATTAATGCAGGAAAATACCAAGTTTACATCTAAATATTACTATAAATTACTGAAAATTCCATCCCATAAAACAGATACCGAGTCCCAAGAGCCTAAGCTAAGCAACTAAATTAACACAGCTGGTGAAATTGAGTTGATTTTGTCCACTTAACTATTTTTCCAATTTCTTGGAAATTTGAAAATAAGATAAACAGATAACATTTCTGACTCTCTTTTATTCCAATTCAACATTTCAAAATGTTAAAAAAATAAAAATAAAGGGTATAATTACCCACTTCTCAACCACATTGTCCTGAACAATGCCTTCAACATTCAACTCCATGGATGCCCAAAAAATTCCAATCTCTCAATACACATTTGATTAATTTAAAGAACACAAACACTTAAAATATATACACCCAAACGATAATTCTTTAAATTAATTGGAGCTTACGAATTGGAAAATACCTGAGTAGCATGAAACTGTATTCTGAAAACAGCTTTGAACTTGTTCTTGTCGCTCCTCCATCTCCCCGGCTTAAACATTTTCCCTTATCAAGCTTCAATTCCACACTCCCGGACCTCAACTGGATACCCCTTTACCTCATCGGAGTTCCGGCAACACAGCCGGAAAATCACCATTTCAGCTCAGGGAACACAAAATTTTGCATAATTCCAAAAACCCAGTTCGAATTTCAAAGTGTAAAACACAAAACCAAAACTAACACACCCACAATGCCACACAAGAACATAATTGGGAACTTCACACGGAGTCAACACAGTGGATCAATGCGAGTCCAACCAGCTTTAAAATGGGAGTTATTTCTCAAAGAGCTTGGCATTCACTCGTGAATGAATTTATGAATGAGCAAAAATAGTATAGAAATAAGCAGATCTCCAAGAGGTTGTTATCTCACTGCGCGTGACAGAGATGACTCATATTTTATTATATTTATTTTTCACAATTAGGAAAAAGCAGAGGAAAAATAATTAAAATATTTAAGGGGAAGCTTTTTTAGTATAAATTAAGATACCTAATCAGATATTAGGTGATAATCTGTATATATATATATATATATATATATATATATATATATATATATATATATATATATATATATAGGATTGATCAGGTCCGGACTCCCGGACCTGATCAAATCCGGACCCTTAAATTTATTTTTTATTTTTTTTTTGTAGAACAACTAAAAAAAATAAAAAATTTATGGAACTGAAATTTTTCCATAATACAGTGTTTTGGGCGTGTTTTTAATACCTACACCAACCAATGTATGTACAGTCTGTCCAGACTGTACAGACATATTTCGTTATAGGCATCCAAATCACGCCCAAAACACTGTATTATGGAAAAATTTCAATTCCATAATTTTTTTTTTTAGTTGTTTCAAAAAAAAAAGCAAAAAAAAAAAAAAAAAAAGGTCCGTATTTTAGTAGAGTCCGGGATCCCGGACTGGATCCGGACTCTATATATATATATATATATATATATAGAATAAAGATCAGGTCCGGACTCCCGGACGGGAGAAAATCCGGACCTGAAAATTTTTTTTTTTTTTTTTTTTTTTTTTTTGTAGAACAACTAAAAAAAAAAAAAAAAAAATTTATGGAAGTGAAATTTTTCCAAAATAAAGTGTTTTGGGTGTGTTTTTAACACCCACACCAACCAATGTATGTACAGTCTGCCCAGACTGTACAGACATGTTTTGTTATAGGCATCCAAATCACGCCAAAAACACTGTATAATGTAAAAATTCCAATTCCATAAATTTTTTTTTTTTTTTTTTTAGTTGTTTCAAAAAAAAAAAAGCAAAAAAAAAAAAAAAAAAAAAAAGGTCCGGATTTTACACCTGTCCGGGAGTCCGGACAGGATCCGGACCCTATATATATATATATATATATATATATATATATATATATTCATATTGTCTAACATGAATGCCCATATAACTTTGTTAAGGTAAGTAGGTGACCTTTCTTACAGAGGAAGTATACCTTATCATTTTATTCATCCCAAGTCCCAACAATGAATTTTTCATTTTCAGTGATTTTTCCTTTTTCTACGTATCCACGTTTTTAATGACAAGTAAATGTAAAAAATGAAAAACAACTAAACTTGATCAAAATAGGGATATTAAAGTCATAAAAAAAATAAGAGCCCCTATATATAATTATAATTACACTCACCTTTTTTTTTAGGTTTTTAAGTAATAGTTAGTATTTCTGCAAATTTTTAGGATTGATTAAATAGGTAAAATTTCATATTTACTCTTATATGTTATTAAATTTTAATTCTTGAATAATATATATATATATGTGTGTGTGTGTGTTTAATTATCCTTTTTAATACGATTAATACATTTTAATCACAGTTTTATTTGTAATTAAAACTATCTCATTCAAATATTTTAATTTAAGTAACACATATTTTCGGATAAGTGATACAAATATCAAAAATTTAAATTAAATTATTAATAGAGGTTTTCTAATTAAAGTGATTGAGTATATTGATAATTTAATTCATGATATTTAACAACAAAAAATATTATTTGAATTCTTAGTTTCATATTATGATTTTTAAATGTTCAATTTTCTTGAGTATATATCAAAATTTGGTATGTTTATGATTTTAATTATATTTTTAAGTATACAGTTAGTGTTATTTTTATAGAATATTGAATAAAAAAATATAATAATATTTATTACTACCTCTATCTTATTAAAAGAATTTGTTTTAATGTATTTTTTCTCTTTTGAGTTACAATATTTGCCATTTTCATTGTAAATAATTATGCTCAAGTGTGACTTATGTTTAGTTTAATATTTGAGAAAAATAATTTATTATATTTTTAATACTTTGTTTATATGAATAATAAGATTCGTTATGTAATAATAAGTTTATTTTATGTAAATTTTAGTATTGGGAAAAATTAATTATATTTTTTGCGTTAATTTGCACTTTTATACTTATTAAAGTTTTACTTTTTAATTAAAAAAAGTATATTTGAATGTATATTACGTAAATTTTAATTTTTAAGAAATTTAATTAGCAAAAAGTGTATGTTTTTATTTTCTTGATAAAATAAATATTTATTATTTTTTGATATTTATTGTATAAATTCATAATTTAATTAATTAGATCAAGCTAGTCAAGTAAAAATTATAACATACAAATTTATATTTAGTGAATATATTAAACATTATAACTTGAAGAGTATATCAGATATTATATTAAAAATATTTTTAAATATAATAACTAAAAATATAATAAAATTATTATTATTATCAATGTATTTTACCTAAAAAATAAAGATACTCCATTTGTTCCTTAAAAAGGATTCCACTCGAACATAAATTTTTATTCCACCAAATACTCTTAACTTTTATTAAGCCAGGGAAAGACAATGGTGGGTACGGTTTCAAATTTTCAGTGATTTAATTAGATATGTATTGATCTTAAAAAAATTTGAATCAAAAAATTAAGAATATTTTTGACATAATTTTTATTAAATTAATTTAATATTTTTACAACACACATTATAATAACATTCATTAAAATAGCTTAAGAAATATTAACAAGTAATATAAGTATATATGTTCAATTGAAATTAAGATAATATGAGTTATAATTTTAACATTATTATATTTTTAATATACGTCAAGTTGTCAACTATATATAAAAATATTCATAAATTAACTTTTGATATGTAAAAGTAAAAAATAATAAAAATATTTTTGAACAACTCTAGAATTATATATAACAATATATAAAAATAATAATAATACTATGAAATATAGAGATATAATTAAATTAAATAAGTATAATAGAACGGTTCAAGGACTGTTGCATCGCCTTATTCAAGAAGCAGTGCGATGCCGGTGGTTCAGAGACAAAAACCAAAATCGCACTGCATCGGTTTTAGTTTAAAAAAATTTGTACCAAAACCACATTGGTGAGGAAATACGGTATAAAATTAAAATTATAAATATAATATTTTTTAGCCCTTTAAAAACAAGTAACTAATACCATAGAAATACGGTATAAAATTATAAATACAATTTAAAATTATAAATATTTATAAATAAATTAAAAATATTATAAATACAATTTGTAAAATTTAAGTTGTGATATAATTTGTTAAATTTAAGACGAAAAAGTTATTATTTATGATATAATTTATATTTTGCAAGATTCAAGTTGTAAACTTTATACATACAATTTGTTAAACTTAAGATGTAAAATTTATAATTTATAATTTGCAAAATTTAAGTTGTAAAATTTATACATATAATTTGATAAAATTTCCAAATTTGAAGGAACAAAATAATTTGAAGGATTGAGGAAGAGGGAGAGAGGAGAGAGAGCAAATGAGTCTCTTTTTTTTTCTTTTTTCTTTTGTCAATTTATAAAATTAAATTTATAAATATTTATAAATACAATTTGTAAAATTTAAGTTGTGATATAATTTATAAAATTTATACATACAATTTGTTAAAAATTTCAATTTTGAAGGAACAAATTAATTTGAAGAATTAGGGAAGAGGGAGAGAGGAGAGAGAGCAAATGGGTCATTTTTTTAATTTATACAATTTAAAATTATAAATATTTATAAATAAAATTTTAAAAATTATAAACACAATTTGTAAAATTTAAGGTGTGATATAATTTTTAAAATTTAAGAAGTAAAATTTATAATTTATGATATATAATTTATAATTTGTAAGATTTAAGTTGTAAAATTTATACATACAATTTGTAAAATTTAAGACGTAAAATTTATAATTTATGATATAATTTATAATTTGCAAAATTTAAGTTGTAAACTTTATACATACAATTTGTTAAAATTTTCAAATTTAACGGAACAAAACAATTTGAAGGTTTATGGAAGAGGGAGAGAGGAGAGATCAAATGGATTATTTTTTATTTTTTATTTTTTATTTTTTATTTTTTCAATTTTTTATCCTCCTTTTGTATGCTCTTCCAATATAAAAAGGGTATTATTTAATTAATTAAATTTTAGGCACTTTTGTTAATTGTTTAAAAGTTTAATATTATTTGTGTTAAAAATAAAATTTGGATGTTTAAAAGTTTATTAATTTTTTTGGTAATTAAGTCTTTTTTTATATTTTTAAATAAAAAAATATATTTGGTAATCTTTGTATTAATATTTAACGTCAAAATAAGTATTTATACGAATTAGGTACTTGATGTTGTAAATTATGAATTTGGTGATACTTGATGTAACATAAGTGTTATTAGCCCATATTTTATACCGTATATGGCCGGAAAATTAAGTATTCTGGTCAATTTTTGCCGAATTCTGAAATTGAGGACTAAATTGTATCAAATTAGACACTTAATGTAATAAAATGTAAGCCCAAATTTTTTGAGGCCTAATCATAAATATGATGGTACTTCATGTAGTAAACTGTATTTAGCCCACAATGAAAATATGTAAAATATCTAATCGTAAGTTCTTTCTATTTTCTCTCATTTTTTATACGATTTGTACATAATTTTTGTGTATAGTTTGTATCTATAGTATTACTGAACAATTAATGGATGAATATAAATAAATATTAATTAGAATGTAAAAGGGATTGGTGATATTGATGTGGAAGGTAGAAGAGCATGAAGCTTAAATATCATGATGGTGATCAGTTATTTTTTGCTTGCCTTTAAAGTTGGCCATGGGTTGATGGTGAGTGCCTTAATTACACACACACATATATATATATATATATATAGGAATTCCATATACAGTAATTAGTTGTTGGGAAGCAACTTATTTTGGCCCAGCCGCTATAACTTGTAGCGGCATATATATATACTAGCTGGGTCCCGTGCCTCCGGCACTGTATGGATAATATGATTTATCTCAAACTTTGAACGACCAAAATAATTTATTGAGTGAGCGGAAAATTTAAAGTCATTTGTATTTTATTAAATTATTATTAGATTATTAGATAGATAGATGTATTTTATTAGATAGATGTATGAACGGTGAGATTTATCCCAAACTTTGGACGGCCCAGATGATTTATGAAGTGAGCGGGAAATTCAAAATTATTTGTATTTTATTAGATACTAGCAACAGTCCCGTGCCTCCGGCACTATAGACGTTGGGATTTATTCTAAATTTTGGACGACGATTTATTGAGTGAGCGAGAAATTCAAAATTATTTGTATTTTATTAGATAGATGGATATTAGATAGATGGATGGTGGGATTTATCCCAAATTTTGGACGTCCCAGATGATTTATTGAGCGATCGGGAAATTCAAAATTATTTGTATTTTATTAGATATAATTAGATATATAGAATATAGATATAGATAGATAGAATTAGATAGATTGTATTTTATTAGATAGATGGATGGTGAGATTTATCCCAAACTTTGGACGACCCAGATGATTTATTGAATAAGCGGGAAATTCAAAATTATTTGTATTTTATTAGATAGATATATATATATATATATAGTTCGGCATCAACCTATAGCTTATCAGCTTTCCACGTATTAACACTCGCCAGAACTCAACCAGACGATCACCAGCTAGGGGTGGGCACCGGTAATTAACCGGACCGAACCGGTCCGAACCGGACCGAACCGGTTACCGAATTCAGTCTAAATTAGATACCGATACCGGTACCGGTTGGACCGGTTTACCGAACCGGCGGTACCGGTTCGGTACCGGTTCGGTACCGGTTTTTACCGAAAATTAATATAATTATTATTTTTATTATTATTTTATTATTTTTACTATTATTTTATTATTTTTATTAATATTTTATTATTTTTATTATTATTATTATTATTTTTATTAATATTATTATTATTATAATCAATATTTTATTATTATTATTATTAATAAATTATTAATAATAATAAAAAATAGAAAACCGGTATATACCGGTTCGGTTCGGTATATACCGAACCATAAAAGTGGCGGACCGAAACCGGTACCGAAAAACCGGTATATACCGGTTTTTTTATACCGAACCGGACCGGTTTATATTTATACCGAACCGGTCGGTTCGGACCGGTCCGGTTCGTCCAAAAACCGAAAAAACCGAAAATTTTGCCCACCCCTATCACCAGCAGTTCAGTACATACATCCATATATAAATCAGTTACGCACCCAAAAAAATATCATTTATACAAAAAATTATTTTATAATTTATTTGATACAACATAAAAGAACACAATATTATTAATTTGGCATCATTATTTTATATTATGTCATTACTCGTACTATACACTTGTACTAACAACGTATATATATATGCTTCCCAAAAAAAACATTTATAGGAGTATAATTATTTTAAAAATTAAATATGGAATAGAAAATACATTTTTATTTTTCTGAAATATTATACTGTGTATATAATGCATACATAGTCAGTTAGTCACACATAAAGCCGATGTATTTAATTCACCATCAAGCACTCACCAACAGTTCAGTACCAAACATGTATAGTATACACACACTTTTTATATATATATAATTTTTATACATACTGTTAACGTCAAATTTTGCCGGTTCGTCCAATCACAGAATTCACACGCTAGAACTTGCATAATAACAGATCACACGGAAGTTTGACGGCTGGTGCCGCCGGAGGATAGCTCCGGTATGAGAATAAGTACAGGCCATTACAAGGTTTAACAATGGAGGCTAAGTGTTTAGTGCTCAAAAGAAGGTATTACCTGTTAATTGTGACATTGGCCTTATATTTATAATACTCTCTCCACCTTAGAATCCTCCTCTGAATCGGATTAGGGCTCCAAATCACGGTAGTTACCCTAATTTGGATCCAACACAATCTTCTTAAAAGGTGCAAGTGGAATCCAACCCAACCACTACCTTTGGAGTTACCTTATTCAACTATGGCTAGGATCTTGAACTTTGCACGCAGGAAAGCCCACTGTGCAGGCCCAAACAACCCCATCATCAGGTCTGGGCTTCGGCCCAAAGGACTCAAAGACCCGACCTCGAACACACGACAAGGTAAGGCTCCGGCCCAAGGGGCTCGGATACCGAACCCAAAAACATCCCCTAAGATGAAGCTCCGATCCAAAAGGACTCGGACGCCGACCCGAACATCTCCAACTTTACCATGGGCTTCGGCCCAGTGGATTCATAAACTCCTTCTAATGTCAGGCTTTCGGCCCACGTGAGGGTCGGTAAAATGCTCCCGAACATTTGGGCCGAAGGCCTGACATTAGAAGTGGTTTATGAATCCACTGGACCGAAGCCCATGGTAAAGTTGGAGGTGTTCGGGTCGGCGTTCGAGTCCTTTTGGGCCGGAGCTTCATCTTAGGGGATGTTTTCGGGTTCGGTATCCGAGCCCCTTGGACCGGAGCCTTACCTTGTTGTCTGGTGTTCGGGGTCGGGTCTTTGAGCCCTTTGGGCCGAAGCCCAGACCTGATGGTGGGGTTGTTTGAGCCTGCACAGTGGGCTTTCTTGCGTGCAGAGTTCAGGATCCTAGCCATAGTTGAATAAGGTAACTCCAAAGGTAGTGGTTGGGTTGGATTTCACTTGCACCTTTTAAGGAGATTGTGTTGGACCCAAATTATGGTAACTACCGTGATTTGGAGCCCTAATCCGATTCAGAGGAGGATTCTAAGGCGGAGAGAGTACTATAAATATAAGGCCAAGGTCACAATTAACATGTAATACCTACTTTTGAGCACTAAGCACTTAGCCTTCATTGTTAAACCTTATAACGGCCTGTACTTATTCTCACTCCGGAGCTATCCCCCTGCGGCACCAACCGTCAAGCTTCCGTGTGATCTGTTATTGTGCAGGTTCTAGCGCGTGGATTCTATGATTAGACGCGCCGGCGAAACTTGGCATTAACATTTGCGCTAGAAGGAGGGCTTTTAGTTCTTAATCAATCACAATCAGACTCTTCCGGTAAGAGGCTATGACGAGCATGGAGTATGCTGTTTCTGACCACGAAAAAGCCAAAACACACCAGACCACCCAGGTGAGAGGGTCGGTGAAAGACAGACTAGGTTCCAGAATCTAGGGTGATCAGGCGGAGCCGGCTGGCTCTCCCCGGAGAAGACTCTTCCATGACAGCCAGCGTACCCCTAACCCGGCTAGTCAGGCAGACGAGAATCACTCACGGGCACTGGAGGTGCATGGAAAGAGTCGGGGCAAGGGCAGTCGAGATCAAAGAGAGTTTATTCTGCAGAAGAAGATGCAGCAGAACAAGGATGCCATGATGGCCCTGCGTCTTTAGTAGGACGAACTCGAGCGACAGATGGCTGATATGGCTGGGGAACATGAGGCATCCTCGAAGAGGCGCAGATATCGGAGCTGATCCCGGTCACCCCGACGGGGAGAAGCAAATAAGGAAATGAGTAGGCATCGAAGCCGCTCGAGGGATGGCCGAAGCCGGAGAAGGATCCATTCGGCAGAATGACGATCAGAGCATCCAGGAAGATCGGGACTGAGGAGGCGGGACGCGTCCCCCAAATACGGGAGGGACAGGCACATATTGTCCCCTCGTAAAGAGAAGACCGACCCCGTCGTTCGAAGGGTGGCTAAGTTGGAGAAGTTGTTGTCGGCCAAGAATTCGATGGGGATACCTTTGTCTTGCTTGGGGTCACCTTTCTCGCCGGAGATCAATCAAGTGACAGCCGACCCCAAAAAGAAAATGCCCCCGATGGAGACTTATGATGGGTTGGGGGATCCGTACGAACACTCCGACGGGTATGACAGGCTGATGATATACTACGGCCATTCTAACGCGGCCAAGTGTCACATGTTCGCAACTACTCTGAAGAAGAGCGCCCGAGAATGGAAGGGGACCCTGGTGGTGGGATCAATTAACTCCTGGAGTGATCTTCGGGAAAAATTCCATGCTCGGTTTGGGAGCAACAATAGGAGGGGAAAGATCACAGCTTCACTCATATAGGTTCGACAGGAATCAGACGAGAGTCTGGGACAGTACGTTAAGAGGTTCCGAGAGGCTGTGGGGTCGGTAGCAGAGTTGAATTCCCCGCAAGCCCTGGGCTTCTTCACGACCGGGTTAGATATTAGGAAATCGAAGAAGCTGATGAAAGACTTTGTGATCAACCCCCCAGGAGATTTAACAGAAGCCTTCCACCGGGCCGAAGGATACATAGCGATTGAAGAGGTGATGGGGAATTTCAAACCACACTCCCAACCTTATGAGAAGTTTAGGGATAGAGATAAGCAGAGTTATCAGAAGTCGGATAATCAGGGGAGATCAGATAATTACAATAAGAAAAGCTACAGCGGGGGAGGGTCGGGCAGCGGAAGACCGCCCTTCCCGAACAAGAACGTCAACAAAGTCTACACTGCCCTCAACACGGACCGAGCTAAAATACTGGAGGAGATGCGGAACAAGCCCTTTTTCGAACCATGCCAAACGATCCCGAAGCCTGGGAAAAGGGGTCGGAACAAGTATTGTGCATATCATCAGAGTCGGGGGCATACGACTGAGGATTGTAACAACTTGAAGGATTTGATAGAAAAGAACGTCCAGAACGGGCAGCTGGTGCAATATGTGGTTGGTCGAGAAGGCTCAGAAGCCCCCTGGGAGGAGAACAAGGAACCGTCCTGGGAAACCCAGTCGCAACTGCACCCACAAGCCCGAGGAGTTATTGATGTGATTTCAGGCGGGTCGGTAGGGCGTGTAACTGGAAGGAAGAGGAGTGGGCATCTCGAGGCCGTGTTGGCGGTAGCTGGTTCATCGCCCAGAAAGGATAGGGCATATTCAGGAGTATCCATCTCCTTCTCGGACGAAGACTATCCTACCGACCACATTGAACCACATGACGGGGCACTGGTAATAAAGGCACAGGTCGGGCCAGTAGATATGAAAAGGATGATGATCGACAACGAGTCCTCGGTCGATATACTCTACACGCATACCTATCAGAGGATGGATTTGGGAGGAAAGAAAATGGAATTGGGAGGAGAGAGTCTGTTGTACAGTTTCAGTGGCGATCCGGTGCATGTGTCAGGTACGATAGAGCTACCAGTCAGGTTCGGTATAACACCTCAGGAAACAGAAATAATGGTAAAAATTTTCGTAGTACAAGTGGATTAAGCCTACAATGCCATCTTGGAGAGGCCAACATTAGCAGCACTGCAGGCAGTGACGTCTATACCTCACTTCAAAATCAAGTTTCCGACACCGAACGGGATCGGGGAGGTAAAAGGTGATCTGGACATTGCTCGAAGGTGTTATCGAAATATCTTGATTTCCTCAGGGGTCGGGGTCAGCAAATAGAAACAGACAATGACCATTGAGATAGAGCCATTCACTGAGAGCAGTACTAAACCGATGGCACTGCCGGCAGAAGAGACAGAAGATGTGGAGTTGATACCGGGGAATCCGGAAAAATTGATCAAAATCGGGGTAGGGTTAACAGAACTGCTGCGAGCAGGTCTGGTGGACTTGATTCGGGTGTATGTCGATATCTTCGCATGGGAGCCTAGTGATATTCCCGGAGTAAGCGAATCGGTAGCGCTGCATAGACTTTATACAGACCCGAAGAGAAAACCGATGATACAGAAAAGAAGGATCTTCGCCTTGGAAAGACAGAAGATCATAGATGAAGAGATTGGTAAACTGCTGGAGGCAGGATTCATCTTTGAGATCGACTATCCCGAATAACTAGCGAATGTGGTTTTGGTTCAGAAGCAAAATGGGAAGTGGAGGTTGTGCATCGACTACACGGATCTGAATAAGGCATGCCCAAAAGATTTTTATCCTCTACCCAACATAGGCCAGCTGATTGATGCCACTTCGGGGTATGGAATGTTAAGTTTCATGGGCGCTTTCTCGGGATATCACCAAATCTCGATGCACAAGTATGATATCCCGAAGACTAGCTTCATCACTCATCGGTCTATATATGCATATCAGAAGATGACATTCGGATTGCTGAACGCAGGGGCAACTTACCAGCGGATGATGAACTTTGTATTCAGGAAGCAGCTGGGTCAGAGTATGGAAGTGTACGTGGATGACATGATCGTAAAAAATATGTCAGTCCGGGATCATCTGGAATACCTAAAAGACTGCTTCGAAACAGTAAGAAAACACAAACTGAGACTGAACTCGACCAAATGCACCTTCGGATTGGGTTCAGGAAAATTTCTCGGATACTTGGTCAGTAAAAGAGGAATCGAAGCCAACCCAGAGAAGATTGTGACGATCTTAGACATGAAATCTCCGAAGACATACAAATATGTATAGAGGTTGACGGGTCGGATAGCTGCCTTTCGGAGATTCGTGTCAAGGTCAGCCGAAAGATGTTTACCTTTTTTTGACACTTTCAAGGGGTCGAAAAATGATAAGAGTTTCCAGTGGACTTCAGAGTGTGAAAATACGTTCCAAGGGATCAAGAAATATTTGAGTTTGGCACCGCTGTTGATGAAATCGATCCCTTCAGAACCTTTATACTTGTACTTGGCAGCAAGTCTAATGGCGATTGGAGCGGCATTGGTAAGAGACAAAGGGGGAAAACAGTTCCCGATATACTACGTCAGTCATGTCCTTCGAGATGCAGAAACGAGAATACCTGAATCAGGAAAAATTCTCATATGCCCTAATCGTTGCGAGCAGGAAGCTTCGACATTATTTCCAAGGTCGAGTGGTGGTGGTGTACACGGATCAACCGTTAAAAAAGATATTGCATAAGCCAGATGTGTCGGGACGGCTAGCAGCATGGGCGATGGAGCTAACACAATTTGCTATAGAGTATCATCCCCGAACGGCGATCAAGGGTCAGGCATTGACGGACTTCATCGTGGAATGCTCTTTCATAGAGCCAGACGTGAATACAGTAGCCGAAGCAAAACAAAAGCCGACCTCATGGACTTTGTACGTGGATGGATCGTCGACCATAAACATCAGTGGAGCAGGGGTCATGCTAACAAGTCCCGAAGGGTTCAAAGTCCAGCAGGCCATACGATTTCAGTTCAAGGCAACGAACAACGAGGCAGAATATGAGGCCATACTAGCAGGAATATGTTTGGCCCGAAGCTTGGAGGTACATAAGTTGGTCATCTACAGTGATTCTCAACTAGTGGTCAAGCAATTTTCGGGAGAGTATGAGGCTCGGGGGGCAAGAATGTCAAAGTATCTGGCTGAAGTCAAGGACAAGCTCGCATACTTCACATCACACAGTTATCAGGGGGTGGATCGGTCAGATAATACAATAGTAGATGCCCTAGCGAGACTAGCAACCACCGAAGCAAGCTCCTTCAACGGATCGGTATACCTGAAGGTTCTAGAAAGGCCCAGTGTTCCGAAGACAAAAGTGTTAGCTTTGGACCGACTTGACTGCTGACTCACGCTATATATCTCCTACTTGGCAGATGGAACCCTCCCTTCGGACCGAATCTTAGCAAGACAAATCATACACCGAAGCACAAACTTCATCCTCATTGACGGGGATCTTTAACGAAGGGCTTTTAGCTCCCCACTGCTCAAATGCCTAACTCCATCAGAGGCAGACTATACTCTTCGGGAGGTACATGAAGGGATCTGTGAGGATCACATGGGAGGAAAGTCACTGGCACATAAGATTTTGAGGCAGGGGTATTACTGGCCGACTATCTACACGGAAGCCAAAGAATTCGTCAGAAGATGTCCAAAGTGTCAGCTGAACATCGCTATTCCACATCAGCCTCCCGAAGAGCTGTATTCGGTCTTTTCCCCAATTCCCTTTGCTATATGGGGAATTGACATCCCAGGGCCTCTGCCGAAGGCCAAAGGACATGTTAGTTTTGTGATCATGGCTATCGACTATATGACAAAATGGGTCGAAGCCAAACCAATGCAGAAGATCACCGAACAAAAATGCTTGAAATTTTTCAAAGAAGAAGTGGTTTCAGACAATGGCAGACAGTTTGTGGGATCAAAGTTCGAGGGTTTTCTGAAAGAGTTGGTAATTCAGCATCGCAAGACCTCGGTCGCTTATCCTCAATCGAATGGTCAAGTAGAAGTGACCAACCGAACCCTGCTCAACGGGATCAAAAGAAGGTTGGATGAATTAAAGGGTGGGCCCCGAGGTGGATCCTAGAGAGAGCTTAGTGATCGGGATGGTATCCTCGTCAGGAGCATCGTCGGTCACCGGGGGTCGAATTGGTCCGGTGGCAGTTGGAAGAGGGGTAAGGGTGTCGTCGACACCTTCAGGCTTGAAAATGGTCACTGCATAGCAGCACGAAGGTGTCAAGGCGTAAAACGTTAGATGATAAGGAATGAGGATTAGAAGAGCAGTTAATTAGAAAGAAGTAAGAGACTTACAGCCGTGTTTGTACAACCAGGCTTCACTGGAGAGAACGGTCAGGCTCCACTCGGTTCTGCTCCATTTCTTGTAAAAAGCCTTGAAAGCATTGGCTCGATCCTTCGGGAATTTAGAAATTTTGGCTATGGGATCTTCTAGATGGGCCCAAGGTGGAAGAAGTTGGAGATCGGTCCCTTTGATAACGAACCACTTGTCATGCCACCCTTTGTTGCTCGAAGGTGTCTTGATAGGAGCGGTTCGGGTGGGTCTTTTATTCAATTGCTTCAAACCAGGCTCTGTCGACCCGGTTACGGTGAATAGGGCTAAGAAAAAGTCGAGACCTGGAGTGATCCCGATCTCTTGACACAAGGCGATAAAGGAGATTAGATGAATGAAGGAGTTCGGCACAAGTTGTTCGAACCCAATTCCAACAAAGCAGAGGAAGGAGGAGATGAATTCGTGAAGAGGGAACCGAATCCCATACTTCAGGTTGTACAAGGGAACGACCACCCACTCACCTTCGGGCCTCCAGAACATTTTTTCGTCGGGCTGAGGTATCCGAAGCTTATATTCTTTTGGGATTTTGAATAGGGTTCGAATGTCAGAGATTTAAGAGGGTGTGATGGACGAAGGAGTGTGGAGATGAGAAAACTCCTTTGAGGAGTGGTAGCTAGGCATTTCGAATTCTGGCCTCAACATTTATCGGGGTGGGGAGAGCTGAAGAGGTCGGGCCGTCTGTTGGAGCCACCGGCAGATCGACCGGAACTAGGTCACCGGTGGTCACTGAGGGGGGGGGACTAGTTCGCTGACAGGAGGAGGAATGCTAGAATCAGCCATTTGATGCAAGATTTTAAGGAACGAAACACAAAGATGCGAGTTTTTAGGAGGAAAACGGACAATTATGGAGCTTGAAAACGAGTAGAGTGATTAAAATCAACAAGAATGGGGAGGAGCTGAGTACTTGCTGGAAATCGCCTTGCCGAAAATTTTTAGTAGAATGCTGGGAAAGGTGATAGTGATTGAAAGTGAGAAGTTTTTATAGGTGTAGGTACGCGGTACCCAATGACGGCTATTAAATGCTTAAGGTGGATCCAGGCGTGAAAAAGTGTGCAGCGTTTCGAGAAACGAGGACAGACCGTTTGGCTTCCCCAGACAACTCATCATTAGTTGTCGTGACCTCTAGAATATCTGACCTTTCAAGTCTCCGATTATAAGTATATTACAATCAGAGACTGGGGAGCAATGTTCGGGAGCATTTTACTCACCCTCACGTGGGCTGAAGGCCTGAGATTAGAAGGGGTTTATGAATCCACTGGGCCGAAGCCCATGGTAAAGTTGGAGGTTTTTGGGTCGGTGTCCGAGTCCTTTTGGGCCGGAGCTTCATCTTAGGGGACGTTTTCGGGTTCGGTATCCGAGCCCCTTGGGCCGGAGCTTTACCTTGTCGTCTGGTTTTCGGGGTCAGGTCTTCGAGTCCTTTGGGTCGAAGCCCAGACCTGATGGTGGGGTTGTTTGGGCCTGCACAATGGGCTTTCCTGCGTGCAGAGTTCAGGATCTTAGCCATAGTTGAATAAGGTAACTCCAAAGGTAGTGGTTGGGTTGGATTCCACTTGCACCTTTTAAGGAGATTGTGTTGGATCCAAATTATGGTAACTACCGTGATTTGGAGCCCTAATCCGATTCAGAGGAGGATTCTAAGGTGGAGAGAGAACTATAAATATAAGGCTAAGGTCACAATTAACAGGTAATACCTACTTTTGAGCACTAAATACTTAGCCTCCATTGTTAAACCTTGTAACGGCTTGTACTTATTCTCACACCGGAGTTATCCCTCGGCGGCACCAGCCGTCAAGCTTCCGTGTAATTTGTTATTGTGCAAGTTCTAACGCTTGAATTCTGTGATTGAACGCGCTAGCAAAACTTGGCGTTAACACATACATTTATTGATACATAATCTCTTGTATTACGAATTTATATATACTAGGTCTAGTTGTCTGCATATACTCCGTGTGTAATTTAATGTAAAAGAAATAAGAGAGTGAGACGGAGAAATAGTTGTCTCTTTAAAAGAATATTTAATGAGGATGAAGAGAATAAAAAGTTATTATATATTTTCCTCCCGCTTTATAATATAAACAAAATATGAATACAGAATATATATATATATATATATATATATATATATATATATATATATGGGAGCCCTTCCATAGCAACCGGTTGCTGTGAGTACTGTGCAACATCCCCTTTTTGTACCGTTGATAAACTTATTGGAAGGCTGAGATGAAACATAAATATATCCCAGCCGGCACAACTTGTACCGGCTTTTATTTTAATATGAGGACCCCACCACAGTCAACATGTTGTCAGTTTATTGAAATAAAATGAATTTTTAATATTAAATAATGCTCGACCGACACAGCTTGTACCGGCTCTGCCTTTTTTTATAAAATACTACCAACCGGGACAAGCTCTAACGGCTGTAAAAAAAAAAAAAAAAAAAAAAAAAAAAAAGCCTCTTACGGCTGTAAAAAAAAAAAAAAAAAAAAAAAAAAAAATCAAAACCGGGACAAGTTCTAACGGCTGTAAAAAAAAAAAAAAAAAAAAAAAATCAAAGCCGGTAGAGCCTCTTACGGCTGTAAAAAAAAAAAAAAAAAAATCAAAACCGGGACAAGTTCTAACGGCTGTAAAAAAAAAAAAAAAAAATATATATATATATCAAAGCCGGTAGAGCCTCTTACGGCTTGCACAAAAAATTAAAAAAATTATGTTATTCAAGCAACTCGCTGCTAAACAGACTCGAACACGCAACCTCAAACTCCAAACACACGTCATATGACCACCCGAGCACCACGGGCCTAGCTGTCAATATCAGCCAAGGAAATCTCTTTACATTAAAACTTCACCATCCCCCAAAAATCTAAATTGTTGCATTATTATTATTATAGTACGATTTATTATTATTAACAAGTCTATATAATACATATGGGGGTTTGATATTTAGAAATAAGTTAATATCTATATTTTAAAATAAATGATTATTACAAATGATTTTATATATTAAGCAATGATTTTATTATTAAGAAATGATTTTATACAATAATAAAACTAGTGAAGTATAATAATAATGTCACACTATCGAATTTATAAAAGTAGTGAAGTATTATTATAATAATAATAATGTGATTAGCAATATTATAAGTTCTAACGATTATACCAATACTAGTACTGCATAAATATATCAAAAGAAATAGTACTAGTATTTTTGTACCACACCGGCAAATGGATGAGTTGGTATGTACTGTATTTTTGTATGTAGTTTGTAAGCCCGTGCACTTGTGAATCAATATGCATGAGGGCAGGTCCCAATTCTTCATTGAGACGGCATTTCACAATTATGTTAAGTTTGGATTGTTAAGTTTGGATCGAAAGAATGGAAAATAAAATGAAGATAAAAATGATTTATTTTATTTCAATTGAAATGAGTCATGAATAAAATTTATAAGAGTGGTGCTAGAGACACAAATTATTTTACAAATATTTTACAAACTGCTGATGTTGCATACTCCACGTCAGCTTATTGATCAATAAATTGTTTAATATAGTCTTCGGTCCCACACAAACCGCTGATGTGGAGTATGCCACATCAACAATTTGTAAAATATTTGTAAAATAGTTTGTATTTGTAGCATTATTCAATTTATAAACTAATTTGGGAGAAATATATATATATATGAATGATTAATTTATTTCATTCCAATGGAGCAACCAAACACAATTTTTTTCAATAATTTTATAAGAATGAGTCATTTCATTTTCATCCACATTACTCCCATTAATCCAAACGATATTTTTATTTTTTTTAATTAATTTATAAAATTACAAAATTCAAGTCTAAACTTAATATTAATTCGTTTAAATAAAACAATAGTATTAAGTATAGTACATTTTACTCTCTTTTTTATTATAAAAATTGTTTGTGCTTAAATCAAGTGAATGGAAGAGTATTAGTTTCCACCATATGTTATTTACATTTCTAAATTGGAAGAATCTAAAGGCATGTATATGTAATGTGTTGTATTTAATTTTTTGACCCTCTGTTGGCTAATTTAACCCAACAAAGAAGAAAAAAGAAAAAAGGTAAAGCACAAAGCTCTATAGATATACCCACTTTATCAGCCAGAGCTTTAAGCTAGGATGATTGCATGCCTACACACCTGCATGATATTGAACCAACAATACTATCACATAAAAAATATTGGGTAAATTACATATAATAGTACATTTTTAGAAATAATTACAAAAATCATACACTTATAAAATAATTACAAAAGTATTACACTTTTTTGTTTTTATTTTCAATCTTAACATAATTAAAGGTCCTTAAATTAAGGAATTAATATGTAATGGCTGACATGACAATATTAGTATAATTAGGATTTCTTAATTTAGGGGATTAGTTTTGGTAGGTGCCATTTTTCTCTCATCTCCTCTTATTCTGCCATTTATTCTTTTCTGCCATTTTCTCTCTCATCTCCTCCTACTTTCATTTTTTATACGCCACTGTACTTCTATTCTTCCATTTTCATATTTAAAGATAAAAGCTGAAGAATGAAGAGAGAAGATGAAGACGCCATTGAAGAGAGAAGATGAAGACGTCATTTTGTCATTTTCTCTCTCATTTTCTTTTATTCTGTCATTTTTTCTTCAAAAGATGAAAAAGCCATTTCTACCATTTTTGTATAAAAGATGAAGACGCCATTTCTGCCATTTTCTTCTATTCTGCCATTTTTTCTATTTCTTTCATTCTTCCAATTGTTCTTCATATTTCTTTGTACTCTATTTTTGTAAGTACTTCTATTTTACTTCTCTCTCTCTCTCTCGAGCACTAATTTTTAAGGTTTTCTCTTTAATTTCATTTATTTGAGGTTTATGATCTTATTTTTATGCAAAATATGCGTTTGATTATGAATTTATGATCACTTTTTTTTTGATTGGTGTTGATTGGTGTTTACCTTAGTATAAAAGTTTGGTTACCTCAGTATAAAAGTTTAGTAACCAAACATTTATACCAAAGTAACCAAATTTTTATACTAAGGTAACCAAACTTTTATACAAGATAACCAAACTTTTATACCAAGGTAACCAATTCACCTCCACACCATCAGTTTTTTTATAGTGGAGTTGGTAACCAAACCTTCACACCGAGGTAACCAAACATTTATACCAAGGTAACCTTGGTATAAATGTTTGGTTACCTCAGTATAAAAGTTTGTTTACCTTAGTATAAAAGTTTGGTTACCTTAGTATAAAAGTTTTGGTTACCTTGGTATAAAAGTTTGGTTACCTTAATATAAAAGTTTTGTTACCTCAGTATAAAAGTTTGGTTACCTTGGTATAAAAGTTTGGATACCTTAGTATAAAAGTTTGATTACCTTGTTATAAAAGTTTGGTTACCATGACATTACTAATGATCTTCTCCTCTGCAGTATCTTGAGAATTTCCTTTTACTATCAGAAAATGGTTGCTCCCGCCACTACCGCCCCAGCCTCCACCTCCACTGTCTCTGTAACCATCACTTGAGCCACCACCGCCATCTCCGCCACCGCCACCGCCACCACCACCACCGCCACCGCCACCACCGCCATTGTTACCTCCTCCATAGCCATCACCGCCGCCTCTGAAGACGCCATTACCACCTCCTCCAAAGCTGTCACCTCCTCCAAAGCTTCCACCTCCTCTGAAAATTGCCTCCGCCACCTCCTGCAAAGTACAAAATTTGTGCAGTCTTTCCTATGAAATTTGAATTTGCATATTTGAATTTGAATTTATTTTTGTGGTTAGATCCCAGATATTTGAATTTGAATGATTAGTTATGGAAGATATTTCTCCTTAATTTTAGGTTTCCTTATTAATATGAATTGCATTATTTTTGTAATTATGTTGTGTGTGTTTTATTTTTGTAATTACTTTCTAATTGTTGTATATTAGTGTTAAGGACCCAAAAATATTTACATAATACTTTTATACACATACATATATAATGTGGGTCCTCACCTGACATGTGGGGCCTACAAATATGTATACATATATACATACATATTATGTGAGCCTTTTTTATGTGGTAGTAGTATTATTTATATAGAAAAGAACCAAGGTCATGCGATCTCAATGAAATTAAAATTTTAAAACGACAAAACTAATGAAATACCACTGTAGTTGGCATATTTTATTGATTACACCATTGAACTTTTTTTTTTCAAATTACCCCACTAAATTAATTATTATTTTGAAATTGGGTCATTCCGTTAAAAAAAATAAACGGACGTTAATTTATTATCGACAAAACTAATGAATTATCCACTGTAGTTTGCACGCTTTACTAATTAGACCATTGAACTTTTAATTTTTTAAATTACACCATTAAACTAATTAATATTTTGAAATTGGGTCATTCTGTTAAAAAAATTAAGCAGACATTAATTTTTTATCTATGTGAATCTGGAAAAGAAATTCAAAAATAAAAAATATTACTTATGTGGCAAAAAAATAATAAAAAACTTGAAAGTGAAAGTTGTAAAATCCCAAATTTTACGAATAAAGATTTAAATTTCTCGAATTTTTTTTTTGAATATTATGGTGTAGATTTAATATAATGTTATAATTGTGGGTAATATTTATAAACTTTGCAAAGTATGCAAGTTGTTATATTATATTCGATTGGTCGGGGAATATTCTTTGTGTCAGGGAATATTTGTATGACGGCTGAATCATTGGTGGACCCCACAACAGAATTATTGTCGGATTGAGAAAACGACAAAAATATTTTTCTGAAAATAACGACGGAAGTTTTACCGTTGATACTATTGAAGTACTCAGTAGTAAAAGTACAGTAATACGCGTAGTTGCATAGTAGCATACGGTATTGATTATTGATATTTACGTGAGAAGTCACTCAGTTTTATTCAATTATTGATGCATAGTATCTCACGTTATTTGATTCAATTATTGTTGATTGTTATATATATATATATATATATATATATATATATATATATATATATATATATTTATATAAGTTTTGTTTTATTAGTATTATTAACGTAATAAAACAAAAATTTTTTTTATATAAAACAGAATACTTTTATAAAGTTATTCGTTTTATTAGGCTAATAGTAAAATATTTTTATATAAAACAGAATACTTTTATAAAGTTATCAGTTTTATTAGACAATAATTAGAATATATTATATTTTATTATGCATAGTATTTGCATAGTAAAATCTTTTATAAAGTTATTCGTTTTATTAGATTATAAATAAAATATATTATATTTTATTTAAAAGATTTTGCTTTAAATATGGACCGTCCGATTAAAGTAATTCAATCTGAACCGTTCATGGATTGGTTACTATTCATTTCATTCTTCTATAAATAGAAGCTCATTCCTTCATTATTTCTTACGAATTCACTGAAACTCTAGAGAGAGAAACTATAGAGAGAGAAACTATAGAGAGAAAGAAGAAAAGTATTCTGCTACTTCACTACTCCGATATCAAGTTTCTTTTACGGTAAGGGGTATTATTTCTTTTGTATTCATGAAGAGAACTTCTGTTATTCTATTCTTTATTATTCTGTTGGAATAACCTGTATACGCGGGCTAACCTATACTTGGTGAAATTCTTCTGTTATTTCATTCTTTATTATTCTGTTGGAATATCCTGACTGTGCTTTTTACGCCGGACCTGGTTCCGTTATTTATTATTCTGCTGGAATAACCTGTTTATGCGAAGTACCGCATACATGGTGAAATTCTATTGTTATTCTATTCTTTAGTATTCTGTTGGAATATCATGTCTGTGCGTTTATGCCGGACCCGGTTCCGTCTTTATTATTCTGTTGGAACATTTTGTCGGTGCGAATTTCCCCTGATCTGGTTCCGTTATTTATTATTCTGTTGGAATAACCTGTCTATGCGAAGTACCGCATGCATGGTGATTTCTGTTGTTATTCCATTCTTTATTATTCTGTTAGAATATCCTGTCTGTGCGTTTTACGCCAGACCTGGTTCCGTTATTTATTATTCTGTTGGAATAACCTGTCTATGCGAAGTACCGCATGCATGATGATTTCTTTTGTTATTCCATTCTTTATTATACTCAGTTGGTTAAAGTTTTGACTTCTAAACTCCATGAAATTAGTGGAATATCCTTGATATTTGCGCTTCATCCAGTATCTTTTCATGGAAATATTCTTCTGAGCATTCTTGAATTTTACTTTACAAAGAAGTATCATGTTAACAATTTGAACGTTATTAGTTCCTGAGTAAATTAATTCTTGAACTTGTTTTACTGAATTCTTATATCATTGTCATCATCCTCATGTTTATATTATTTTCAAAGTCATCTGTGGCCTGTAGTGCATAGATGGACTTGATATGATTATGACTAGAGATTATTTGGTATAATCATGACTGTAATGTTACAAATGATGTTGAAAAAGTCCTCATTGGTCCGTAGTGCATTGATGGACAGTTTTTGGTATGATTATGGCTATGAATTCTCTTCGGCCAAGGGTACAAAGATAAATTGTTTTATGGCGTGATCAGGACCGTTGATGAATACATAAATATCCTTGGCCCGTAATGCATGGATAATTTATGGTCGTGATACTAAGGAATATCCTTGGCCGTAGTGCAGAGATGATGTGGATTATTTATTAAGCTGAGTCTCAGCGATAAAAGTGATGAAAAACCTTTTTAAATCATAAAAGATAGTAGATTTTATTCTCTACTTGACTCTTTTAATGAATTGCATATTCCGCTGCAGTTAAACTTGATGTCTATTGTATTTTATCATTTTAACACTGTTGAGGACTAATGATAATTTATTTTGCATTATCCTAGTCATAATATTTCTTACTGGGCTAGTTGAGCTCACCCTTTCTGTCACTGTTCTCTTTAGGAAATGAGAACGTAGCCTGGACTAGTCGGGGAACGGAGTGATGGTCCGAGATGGTGTCTTAGTAGTCCTCACTATTCTATAAAATAGTGTGATAATAAATATAATGAAGACTTATTATGAGAGTGGATATTGTCTAGAAGATAATATTTGTATTAAAACTCACGGCATGTATTTTGTCGTATTTTACACGACTGTTGTATAATTAAGTTATATTTGAATTTTGTATCATGTATTTGGCGACTCAAGATGGGTGATGTATACCTATTTTGGGGGCATCACAGTTGGTATCAAAGCTTAGGAATATGATCCATGGCTGAGATGTGAGACAAGAACTAAGAGGGGAGAGATAGGGAGTTCCTTGACTAGTATGACCTACCTAAGTTTATTTGGTATTTAATTGGTCGGTTAGAGTATATGAATAATATGTGATTTGTTAAATAATCCTTGTTTTGTGGCATGACATCCGAGAATGTTGAGAATAACAATGGAGCACAGGAGACCGTTGAGTCTCCACATAACAATAATCAGGATAATGTGCATCAGGAAAGCGACAATCCTCAAGCAAACAACAACACTGACCAAATGATGAGCGATGGAATGTTCAGAGGCTTTATGCAATTTATGCAACAACAAGTAAGAGAGACTCCTGTTCAAAATATAGGTGAAAATAATGGCAACCCACGGTCGGTCACCGCTAAGCAGTTCAGGGAGTTGGGACCACCGAAGTTTTTGGAAAAGCTAGAACCACTTAAGGCGGAGACGCGGTTAAAGCAGATCACCAAGATATTTGATATCTTTGGATTCTTAGAGGAACAAAAGGTTCCATTTGTCACCTTTATGTTGCGTGAAGAAGCAGATTACTGGTGGGAATCTGTAAAACGTACCTAGACTGACGCACTCAAGATGTCTTGGGAAAAGTTCTAAGAGCTGTTCAACGATAAGTACTTTCCCGAAAGTATTCGTCACATGAAGGAGGTGGAGTTCATCAAGCTGGAACAAAACAATATGACCGTGTCGTAATACGATGCTAAGTTTGTCGAGTTGTCTCGGTTTGTATCCCATTTGGTCGATAATGAGGAGCGAATGGTGCGAATGTTTCTAAGAGGTTTGAAACCCAACATACGTCAATACCTCATTTCTCACAAACTTTGTTTATAATCAGATGTTGTGAATAGAGCTCAGTTATTGGAGCGCGATAATGAGTCAACACAACCAAAAGGCAACGACCAACAACACGATAATAATCGTACCGGTGACAACGACCATCGGAACAATGATAACCATCGTGGGGGAAATTATCATGCCAAGAATGGTAACCACTTCGGTGGTAATCATGGCCAAGATAATAGAAATGGAAATTTCAAGAAGAGAAGGTTCAATAATGATGGAAAGACAGCAGCACCAGCACCCGTTTCAAAGGAAGAAGAACGATCATGGGTCGTATGTTTCAAATGCAGACAGGAGGGACACATCTGTCCAAACTGTACGCAACAATCTAATACGTGTTTTAATTGCGAAAGAGAAGGTCACCTAGCTCGATTTTGTCGTATGGTGAAGTCAAGTCCAGCTGGGATGGTGATGCCAAAAGATGTCCCAGACAAGCCAAAGCCGGTAGTTTAAGAAAGAGCATTTTTTTTCATGATGAGGAACCATAATATAATTATCACGGGTAAGTTAGTCATAAACTCTTGCGAAGTCTATACCGTGTTAGATACTGGTTCTACTCACTCTTTCATTTCACCTAGTTGTGTTTAATGTTTGAATTTAACTCCGGAGAAGTTAGACTTTGATTTATCTGTTAAAACTCAGTTGGGAGAAACCTTCGTTACCTCCACTATTTATAAATCTTGTTTGATTCAAATCAACACTTTCACGTTACATGTCGATTTTATCTCTTTGAAAATACTTGCCTTTGATATGATTTTTAGAAATTGATTGGTTAATTACTCATCATGCTTTTCGTAAGGTTGTTATCCTTCATATTCCTAACCAACCTGATATGCGAATTCAAGCAACCAAACCACTAAAGTCAATCATTGTCATATCAAGCCATAAGTAAAGAACCCCAGTCCTTTCGTTGTTGACTTTCTTGTGTGGAATGCACCGAAGCCAGGCTATCTGTAGGGGACGTCGTGAATAACAGTGGCAAGTTGATAGGTATCAATGTGACGTGCTATCCAAGTCTTGGATGAGGGTCACAGTTTTGAAAGATATTTCTATCGTTAATAAGTTTCCTGACGTATTCTTGAAGACTTCTTAGCCTACCCCTAGAGCGTGAAATCAAATTTTGTACTGACCCCAGTACAAAACTCCATTTCTAAAACCCTTAAATATTTCTTCAACTAAAATGAATGTAACATGCGCCAAAGACGTTGACTTGAGCTTTTGAAGATTACGATCGTACCATTCAATACCATAGTAGAAAAGCGAATGTGGCAGCTGACGCGTTGAGTAGAAGATCGTATGCGTTTATGAGTGTGAATATACGAACCCACGTGAAAATAACGAATATACGATTAGAATCGACTTTAATCGATAAAGTTAAAGACGCTCAAGCTACATACTCAGAGCTGATGAATGTGAAGAAGAAGGTTCAAGAGGGCGTTATTCTAGAAGCAAGAATCGACGAAGAGAGGAAATCTCAACCCTCGATTTAATTGGCCCATTTGAAATCCTTGATCAAGTAGGAACTATGGCTTATAGACTCGTTTTACCTCCAAGTATGTCGTGTGTTCATAACGTTTTTCATGTATCGATGTTACATAAATACGTGGACGACCCGAACCACATTATTGATTTAGAACCGGACGAGATAGCGGATAATTTAACGTATGAAGATGTACCTGTTAAAATCCTGGAATGTATTCAACACTCAAAGTTTATACCTCAAGAGTTAGAATCGGACGAGGTGTCCTCATCTGTTCGACATACCAGGTACGTACGTAAATTTCGAGGGCAAAATTTCATAAGGAGAGGAGATTGTAAAATCCCAAATTTTACGAATAAAGATTTAAATTTCTCGATTTTTTTTTGAATATTATGGTGTGGATTTAATATAATATTATAGTTATGGGTAATATTAATAAACTTTGCAAAGTTTGCAAGTTGTTATATTATATTCGATTGGTCGGGAAATATTCGTACGACGACACAATCATTGGTGTACCCCACAACAGAATTATTGTTGGATTGAGAAAACGACAAAAATATTTTTATGAAAATAATGGCGGAAGTTTTACCATTGATACTGTTAAACTACTCGGTAGTAAAATTACAGTAATACGCATGGTTGCATAGTAGCACACGGTATTGATTATTGATGTTTACGTGAGAAGTCACTCAGTTTTGTTCAATTATTGATGCATAGTATCTCACGTTATTTGATTCAATTATTGTTGATTGTTATATATATATATATATATATATATATTATATAAGTTTTGTTTTATTAGTATTATTAACGTAATAAAACAAAAAAAACTTTTTATATAAAATAGAATACTTTTATAAAGTTATTCGTTTTATTAGGCTAAAAGTAAAATCTTTTTATATAAAACAAAATACTTTTATAAAGTTATCTGTTTTATTAGACAATAATTAGAATATATTATATTTTATTATGCATAGTGTTTGCATAGTGCCTGCATAGTATTTGCACAGTAAAATCTTTTATAAAGTTATTCGTTTTATAAAGTTATTTGCACCGTCCGATTAAAGTAATTCAATCTGGACCGTTCATGGATTGGTTACTATTCATTCCATTCTTCTATAAATAGAAGCTCATTCCTTCATTATTTCTTACGAATTCACTGAAACTTTAGAGAGAGAAACTATAGAAAGAAAGAAGAAAAATATTCTGCTACTTCACTACTCCGATATCAAGTTTCTTTTACGGTAAGGGGTATTATTTCTTTTGTATTCTTGAAGAGAACTTCTGTTATTCCATTCTTTATTATTCTGTTGGAATAACCTGTATACGCGGACTACCCTATACTTGGTAAAATTCTTCTGTTATTCCATTCTTTATTATTCTGTTGGAATATCATGTCTGTGCGTTGTACGCCGGACCTGGTTCCGTTATTTATTATTCTGATGGAATAACCTGTCTATGCGAAGTACCGCATACATGGTGAAATTCTATTGTTATTCCATTCTTTAATATTCTGTTGGAATATCCTGTCTATGCGTTTATGTCGGACCTGGTTCCATCTTTATTATTCTGTTGGAATATTCTGTCGGTGCGAATTTCGCCTGACCTGGTTCCGTTATTTATTATTCTGTTGGAATAACCTGTCTATGCTAAGTACCGCAAGCATGGTGATTTCTGTTGTTATTCCATTCTTTATTATTCTGTTAGAATATCCTGTCTGTGCGTTTTACGCCGGGCCTGGTTCCGTTATTTATTATTCTGTTGGAATAACCTGTCTATGCGAAGTACCGCATGCATGATGATTTCTTTTGTTATTCCATTCTTTATTATACTCAGTTGGTTAAAGTTTTGACTTCTATACTCCATGAAATTAGTGGAATATCCTTGATATTTGCGCTTCATCCAGTATCTTTTCATGGAAATATTCTTCTGAGCATTCTTGAATTTTACTTTACAAAGAAGTATCATGTTGACAATTTGGACGTTATTAGTTCCTGAATAAATTAATTCTTGAACTTGTTTTACTGAATTCTTATACCATTTTCATCATCCTCATGTTTATATTATGTTCAAAGTCATCTGTGGTCGTAGTGCATAGATGGACTTGGTATGATTATGACCAGGGATTATTCGGTATAATCATGACCGTAATGTTACAAATGATGTGGAAAAAGTCCTCATTGGCCCATAGTGCATTGATGGACAGTTTTTGGTATGATTATGGCTATGGATTCTCTTCGGCCAAGGTTGGAAAGATAAATTATTTTATGGCATGATCAGAACAGTTGATGAATACACAAATATCCTTGGCCCGTAGTGCATGGATAATTTATGGTTGTGATACTAATGAATATCCTTGGTCGTAGTGCAGGGATGATGTGGATTATTTATTAAGCTGAGTCTCAGCGATAAAAGTGATGAAAAACCTTTTTAAATCATAAAAGATAGTAGATTTTATTCTCTACTTGTCTCTTTTAATGGATTGCGTATTCCGCTGCAATTAAACTTGATGTCTATTGTATTTTATCAGTTTAACACTGTTGAGGACTAATGATAATTTATTTTGCATTATCTTAGTCATAATATTTCTTACTGGACTAGTTGAGCTCACCCTTTCTTTCACTGTTCTCTTCAGGAAATAAGAACGTAGCCTGGACTAGTCGGGGAACGAAGTGATGGTCTGAGATGGTGTCTTAGTAGTCCTCACTATTCTATAAAATAGTGTGATAATAAATGTAATGAGGAGTACTTATTCTGAGAGTGGATATTGTCTAGAAGATAATATTTGTATTAAAACTCACAGCATGTATTTTGTCTTATTTTACACGACTATTGTATAATTAAGTTGTATTTGAATTTTGTACCATGTATTTGGAGACTCAAGATGGGTGATGTATACCTATTTTGGGGGCGTCACAAAAGTAAAAAAAATAAAAATATTTTGAGTACTCTAATTTCAGATGTTTATCAATAGAAAATTTTTTCTTGCGAATGAAAAAAAATGTATGTATTAGCAGTAGAAATGAAACGTGGTAATTGACAACAACAACTCCGCATCCATCCATAAAAACTCAGGCTCCTATCAAATCATAAATGTAATTCCAACAAAATTAATTTAACCAAATATTACTACCACATGTGTGTGTGTGTGTGTGTATATATATATATAGAGAGAGAGTGAGATCAGAGAGAGAGAGATTGGGGAATGAGTGGACCTTGTGGATGCTATCGAGAGTGAATGAGAGAAGTTCGGAGACATAAGGCTACTGATAGTCGAAGGTGAGAGGGAGGAAACCTACTGCAACACCATTTATTTCATCTGTTGTTGTTGTTGTTGTTGGGAATTCAGACTCCATATATTGTTATATCTAATGCTGAGCTTTGAAGCTCAAATTAATATTTTGGGTATTTGGATCTAAAAATTTTCATAGATTTTGAAGAGAGAAAATATGCAGATCTATTTGATCTGGAAGAAGGGGGAGAAGAGAGAGATGAGAGGAAGGAAGAGAGACAAGAAATCAAATTTGTTTATTTTCTTCTTTTTTATTTCACTTCCACGTAGGATAAAAACTGAAACGATTTAATACTCGTGAGACAAATATAACAGAATGACCCAATTTCAAAATATTAATTAGTTTATTGGGGTAATTAAAAAAATTAAAAGTTCAATGGTGTAATCAGTAAAACGTGTCAACTACAATGAGTAATTCATTAGTTTTGTCGATAAAAAATTAGCGTCCGTTTATATTTTTTAACGAAATGACCCAATTTCAAATTAATAATTAGTTTAATGGGGTAATTTGAAAAATTAAAAATTCAATGGTGTAATCAGTAAAATGTGTCAACTATTTCATTAGTTTTGCCGAATTAAAACTGTATATAATATTTTTATCTCCAAAATAATGAGATAAAATACATCAAATCAAGGGTAATTATGCTATTTAGTAGATTCAATTAATATAAAAAAATAAATTATTCATCACTTTATATATATAATCTCTTGTTGTCCACTAAGGATAAATTTAAAATTTTATTTCCATTTCCCTCTATTTTTTTTAATAATATGTGTGAAAATTTTAATGTGTTCATCTTTTGCTGACAGATGGAGTATTTATTTAGAGGTGGTTCGTCTGTCCGATCATATTAAGGATGCATCTTTTTCAGTTCATTACTGATAGTAAGTTGGCAAACCCTACTTATAAGTTTATTTTATATATATATATATATATATATATATTAAGTTATCATTGCAATTAGTTATATATATATATATATATAACTATTTTTGAAGTTAACTAATTGTACTTTTATAGAGATTTATAATTATATATATATATATATATATTTCATAAATAATTCTTTTATACATAAAAGTGATGGATTAGGAAGCAAGTTTAAGGGAATGTCAACATCTTTTTAGGCCCTAATCTTAACTTGATCATAAATAGTAGGTTTGATGCTAATTGAGTTTGGAGAAAAGTTTCCATCTATTTACCAAGTCTGATATAATGATGAAGAACAGTGAATATGTTCACCAGCCAGATTTATGGTCCCTTTATTGAACCTTCCCAACTTTCCCCTGAGGTGGACCCTTAATCCACTTGATAATCATCATGTCATGACTTTGGCTTTCTCTCAATTAAAGGTTTTCCTAGTCATTACTCTTTCTGTTTAAACAAAATAATAAAATTTATAAGTTCCAAGAATATATTTGTGTTCTATATATATTAAAATTAAATATTCAATAAATTTATTCACTAATTTATTGGATATTTTAATTTAATAATAATATTTCTGATATAAAATTATGATTATAAATTTGAAAAGGGGGTCACTATTTTAACATTTGTTTTTGATATTTTCATATGGTTCTTTCTCACATAAAAGTGGAATCCGTCGTACGTACGCTCGTGTGAGAGAGAAATATGTGAAAATATCAAAAATAAATGTGAAAATATCAATTAATTCCTATCAAAACCAATTCCTATCAAAACCCGTCGTAATATAATATTTCTCATAATCAATGAAAATCGTAATTAATTCTTTAAAGAAAATTAATGAATAAGGCCTTTTTTTATGAAATCGAGGGAGGGAGTATTACATAAATGACTATTCTAGCATTGGTTTATTTTATATATACTTGGTGTTTTTAAATATATAATTTAAATGTGTACGTAGATATACTATTCTGTTTTGAATATCCTAATATTATTAGGATAATTTACCCTAACTTTAGGGCCGGGGAGAATTTAGGTTTAGGTCGGGGGTGGGGAGAGAGAATTACTTAGGGATAATTCTTGTTTTAAATTTTCATTGTGAGCGAAGTCAATCAGAATGAACCCTCGACGTGAGTCATATCAATAGATTAAATGAGTATCAATTTATTTTTTAAGAGTGGTGCTATAGACACAAACTATTTTATAAATATTTTACAAACTGCTGATGTAGCATACTCCACGTCAGTCTATTGATCAACAAATTATTTAATGTAATCTTCGGTCCCACACAAACTGCTGATGTGGAGTATGCCACATCAGCAGTTTGTAAAATATTTATAAAATAGTTTGTGTCTCGAGCATTATTCATTTTTTAATGTTTAGTAATCCTTTTTGTCGATCTCTCACATTACAAAAATGCCTCTTTTTATGGATGATTATTGAGCTATCATGGAAATCTACATGAAAGTAAGGGGCATAATGATGTGATGGTTTAATTAAGGGGAGCACTATTTTTTATATATAATTTTGATAGTTTTACATAATTTTCTCACACAAAAAATTAAATATATCTTATGTTTATGCTACAAGACATTCACTATGACTCTCACCACAATTTGGGGGTGACCTTTATATATACAAGATATAGAACTTTTATAGTTTTGTCAACTCTGGCTAGCTACTCGAAATAATGGAGTTCTAATGTGACATTATCATTTCTTTGTTCTAGCTTGCTAGCTAGAACAAAATTTATAGTTATAATAATGATACATTAAAAGAGAAGTAGCTAGTGATTTTCCTATATATATGTAGTGTAGTTTTCATGATTACTAATTAAAATTTTGTTTAATTTCTTTATATATAATATATTAAAATAATTTTATAATTTTAATAAATTTCGTGTGTTAATAATATACTAATTGTAGTTTCTCGGAAGACTGAATATATTGACATGAAATTGAGGTAAAGAAAAAGAAGAAAAAGATACTATCTTAATTATTAGTCACAAGAGAGACAATTGTTTGGAAGGTCACTTTAACCTTTTGTTTTCACGTGCTAAGCAAAACAAATGGATATATGATAGTGTTACTTTATAAAAGGTCATTAATTATGTAACATGTTTAGAAAAAAAAATGGAAGAACACAAAAATTTTACATACCGACTAGACTAGCTAGGGAAGTACATGACAGAAGAAAAGAGATGATTGGAATTTAAAGTGGTTAGTATGAAGTTAATTTTTTTTATAAATTTTTTTTATGATTAATACAGTGTTGACATGATATGTAGGTAATGAGACAACTGAAGCTGCTTACGTGAATATACACCTTCCTCTCTGTTTGTGTAGTGTGTAGTGTGTAGTGTGTTAGAATATATTTTTTTTGTGACCTCTATTTTTTATGTAATTATTGCGCTTACATATTGTATTAATTTAATCATTTTATTTATGAGTTTGGTAATTAAATGTGGCCTATAAATAATATTACTGATAGTACTTGGCATAATGGGTCCTAGGGTTTTATAATCTTGATGGACGATTTTTACCCTTAGTTATTCTATAAATAAAACAGTTAGGGTTTGGTCTCAATTGTCGTCTCAAGAATTTTATACACACCTATACATTCATCTTAAGATTGAGAGAGACAATTGAAGACTTTCACCCATAAGCACAGTGGAAGCGTGATACATATAAGATGACTTCTTTCAGTTCATGTAAGTACCTAATTGATTAATTAATTTTATTCTTTGTAATAGCACGTTTCGATATAATTATTTAACATCTGGTATCAAAAAGTTGTGGTTACGTTATTGCATGGAATAGATTAATTATTTTGTTATGCTAGATTTTTTTCTTTAATTCTACATATTCTTTTTATTTGCATAATATAGAACTATTTAGTATGTTAAGGAAATTTCGAATGAAAATAAATTTTTATGAAAAGTAATTTGTAATCTTATTTGTAAACTGATTATGATTACTCATAGCTTTCGTAAATTAACGATTATATTTCTACTGCGTTGTATTCATGAAATCAAACGTGAATGCTTATGATAATATTCTGACAAAATATACAAATTCTTGTCTCGATATACATGACTGCATATACACCAAGTATTATTTATATGTGTTGAACATGAATTCAAGTTTTATGAATATACTGGCTTAACTGTTTATGTTGATAGTTATTTTCTTTATCATGCCAAATTAATATTTGATTCATATCATGGCAATATATATTTAATTTGGAATTTATGTGAATATTTTATAATCAATTCATGTTCATAATTATATATTTTAATTTAAGATTCTAGAAAATGATATGATATATTATTAGGGTTTTAAGTTGTTATATGTAAATTATAAATAATATTAATTTTCAAACTTGATTAATATATATTATTTTAAATAAAATTGAGTTTGATCATAATAATTTACGTGTATGCGTGACTCTTTTATAATTAAAAGTAATAATCATCCCAACAGAGGATTATTAATTGAAACAATTAAAGATTAAGAAAAGTCGTATAATGTTACATTTAATAAATAAAGATTTTAATTTTACCTAACGGAAAAATTAGAATTAGAATTTATTAAATGAATTTTTTTTTTGCATAAGTAGCATGTTTATTTCGTTTCTGACCAACAGTGATGTGTGGATAAATGTGTTTTGCTTTATATTATGGGGATGTTATTAGCATATTATTAATTGGACCAATGAAAGATTAATAACTATGCACCAACATCTTATTAAAATTTATTTTTGGGTGTTGTAAATAGATTTTATGTAACTAACTGCTTGCCCTACAGTTGGTTTTATATGATTAATTATTAATTATTATTGTACATTGTGGATTTATTTTAGTTTTTTGTAAGCATGCTTATGAGTTATGAGCTTGATTATGTTTCAGCATTGACTCTAACTAGTATTTATGGGTATCTCTCTGGAATTAAAATCTTGAATGAAACTAATTTTAGTGCTTAGAAAGAACAAGTGAAAATTTTTATCCGTACTATGGATTTGGACTATGTACTACGAGTGGATCATCCTGCTCCACTTATAGCTACTAGCTCAATTGAGCAAAAGTCTATTTTTATGAAAAGTGGAAGCGATCCAACCACATGTCCTTTATGATTATGAAAAAAAATCTATCACAACAGCTATTCAAGGAGTCATTCCTGACTCTGAGAATGCTAAAGAGTACTTAACTTCAGTCGAGTAAAAATTTAAAGGTTTTTCTAAAACTCATGCAAGTACCCTTATTTTGAAAATTCTTACTAGCAGGTATGATGGGGTTAGTTGTAAGACCCCAACTTTATGAATAAAAATAAATTTTCTATAAATATCATTTTTTTTAATATTGTGGAATAAATTTGATATAATGTTATAGTTGTGGTAATATTTATAAAATTTGCAAAGTACGCAAGTTGTTATATAATATTCGATTGGTCGGGGAATATTCGTTTTAATGGGGAATATTTGTCGACGGCACAATCATTGGTGGACCCCACAACAGAATTATTGTCGGATTGAGAAAATGACAAAAATATTTTTATGAAAATAACGGCGGAAGTTTTACCGTTGATACTGTTGAAGTACTCGGTAGTAAAAGAACAGTAATATGCGTGATTGCATAGTAGCACACGGTATTGATTATTGATGCTTACGTGAGAAGTCACTTAGTTTTGTTCAATTATTGCTTCAGTAATTGTTGCATAGTATCTCACGTTAATTGATTCAATTATTGTCGATATTTTATTGAGACGACGAAGTTATTAATATTATTATTTGCATTATTAATGATGTCTAGAAGTTCTGGCAAGAAGAGGTTTGGTCACCTAATTGCGCGCCAATAGGGAGAAATTCTTATTGGAAAGCCCCTCTTTCCTGGGAACGACCTGGTCGATTAATAGTGTGAATAATAATATTGATGATGAAGTTTTGTTTTATTCGTATTATTAACGTAATAAAAAAGAAAAACTTTTTATATAAAACAAAATACTTTTATAAAGATATCTATTTTATTAGACAATAATTAAAATATGTTATATTTTATTATGCATAGTGTTTGCATAGTGCTTGTATAGTAAAATCTTTTATAAAGTTATTCGTTTTATTAGATTATAAATAGAATATTTTATATTTTATTTAAAAGATTTTGCTTTAAATATGGACCGTCCGATTAAAGTAAATCAATCTGGACTGTTCATGGATTGGTTACTATTCATTCCATTCTTCTATAAATAGAAGCTCATTCCTTCATTATTTCTTATGAATTCACTGAAACTCTAGAGAGAGAAACTATAGAGAGGGAAACTATAAAGAGAAAGAAGAAAAGTATTCTGCTACTTCACTACTCTGATATCAAGTTTCTTTTACGGTAAGGGGTATTATTTCTTTCGTATTCATGAAGAGAACTTCTGTTATTCCATTCTTATTTTTCTGTTGGAATAACCTGTATACGCGGGCTACCCTATACTTGGTGAAATTCTTCTGTTATTCCATTATTTCTTATTCCGCTGGAATAACCTGTCTATGCGAAGTACCACATATATGGTAAAATTCTATTGTTATTCCATTCTTTAATATGCTGTTGAAATATCCTGTCTGTGCGTTTACGTCGAACCTGGTTCCGTCTTTATTATTCTATTGGAACATCCTGTCGGTGCGAATTTTGCCTGACCTGGTTCTGTTATTTATTATTCTGTTGGAATAACCTGTCTATGCGAAGTACCGCATGCATGATGATTTCTGTTGTTATTCCATTCTATATTATTTTGTTGGAATATCCTGTCTGTGCGTTTTACGCCGGACTTGGTTCCGTTATTTATTATTCTGTTAGAATAACTTGTCTATGCGAAGTACCGCATACATGGTGATTTCTTTTGTTATTTCATTCTTTATTATACTAAGTTGGTTAAAGTTTTGACTTCTATACTCCATGAAATTAGTGGAATATCCTTGATATTTGCGCTTCATCCAGTATCTTTTCATGGAAATATTCTTCTGAGCATTCTTGAATTTTACTTTACAAAGAAGTATCATGTTGACAATTTGGACGTTATTAGTTCCTGAATAAATTAATTCTTGAACTTGTTTTATTTAATTCTTATATCATTGTCATCATCCTCATGTTTATATTTTTTTGAAAGCCATCTGTGGCCTGTAGTTCATAGATGGACTTGGTATGATTATGACCAGGGATTATTCGGTGTAATCATGACCGTAATATTACAAATGATGTAGAAAAAGTCCTCATTGGCCCGTAGTGCATTGATGGACAGTTGTTGGCATGATCATGACCATTGATGAATACACAAATATCCTTGGCCCATAGTGCATGGATAATTTATGGTCGTGACCCTAATGAATATCCTTGGCCGTAGTGCAGGGATGATTTAGATTATTTATTAAGTTGAGTCTCAGCGATAAAAGTGATGAAAAACCTTTTTAAATCATAAAAGATAATAGATTTTATTCTCTACTTAACTCTTTTAATGAATTGCATGTTCCGCTGCAGTTAAACTTGATGTCTATTGTATTTTATCAGTTTAACACTGTTGAGGACTAATGATAATTTATTCTGCATTATCTTAGTCATAATATTTCTTACTGGGCTAGTTGAGCTCACCCTTTCTTTCACTATTCTCTTCAGGAAATGAGAACGTAGCCGGGATTAGTCGGGAAATGGAGTAATGGTCTAGATTATAGTATTAGTAGTCCTCACTATTCTGTTAAATAGTGTGACAATAAAGGTAATGAGGACTTATTCTGAGAGTGGATATTGTCTAGATGACAATATTTGTATTAAAACTCACAGCATATATTTTTTCGTATTTTACACGACTATTGTATAATTAAGTTGTATTTGAATTTTGTACCATGTATTTGGCGACTCAAGATGGGTGATGTATACCTATTTTTGGGGACGTCACATTAGTGGAGTGCGCGAGCACATTATGATGATGAACGACATGACCTTTAAATTAAAGGGTATGTATATGGCGATTTTTGAGAGTTTTCTTATTCACTTAATAATGACTTCTCTTTCTGTACAATTTGATCCATTTAAGATCAATTATAATTAACACACAAAAAGAACAGTGGAAGATGAGGAAGTTAATCTTCATGTGCGTCCAAGAGGAAGAAATGCTCTTAAGGTTAAAAAACCTAATGTTGCTCATTTGACTACCACTGAATCCTATAAGAAGAAGACACTCCAAAAGGGGAAAAAAACCATTAAAGTTGACAATGGAGAGTCTCTACAAGTTGAAGCTATAGGAACTCTTACTTTAGTTTTGTAGAGTGGTTTCACCTTGTATCTATATGATACTCTTTATGTTCCTAGTATGACACAAAATTTAATTTCTGTATCTAAATTGACGTTGAGGTTTTTCGTTTATGTTTGTGAATAATAAAATAATTATTTATCATTACTCTCATGTTATTGGTTCTGGATCTTTAGAGGGAAACCTCTATAAGAAAAATTTGGATAATGTCTTTGTTGAATCCTTGTTAACAATGAATATGATAGAAAGTACCTCTAAAAGTGGAAACAAAAAAAACTAGATAATTAGAATTCTTCAAAATTATGGCATCAACGCTTAGGTCATATTTCAAAAGATAGAATACAACGTCTTATAAAGGATGGAATTCTTCATTCACAAGATTTTTCTGATCTTGACCAAAAATTTAAAGTAGTGAGACTAGATAGAGGCAGAGAGTATTATGGTAAACACTCCGATAAAGATCATAATCATGGTCTATTTGCCTTATTTTATCATGAAAATGGCATCGTCACTCAGTATACAATGCCTGGAACATCGCATCAGAATGGTGTAGCTGAGAGGTGAAATCGTACCCTAATGAATATGGTATATATAGTATGTTATGCAGTTTACCTATATTTTTATGAACTGAGGCATTAAAGACAGTTGTTCATATTTTAAAATGGGTTCCTAGCAAATCTGTCCTTTAACACTCCTTATGAAATTTAGATAGGTAGGAAACCTAGTTTAAAATACTTACGGGTATGAGGATGTCCAGTTGAGGCTAAGATTTTTAATCCACAAATAAAGAAACTTGACTCTAAAAATATTAGTTGCCATTTCATTGGATATCCTGAAAGTTCTAAGAGTTTTCAATTTTATTGTCCCTCGCATACCATTAGAATTGTTGAGACTAGGCACGTAGAATTTTTAAAGAATGTTGATTTAAGTGGGAGTGGTAAGCCTAAAAAATTAATCTTGAAGAAACATGATTTATGTTTCTAATCCAGTAATTCAAGAGGGAGATGCACAACAATTTTTTATTGAGGCAAATGATGCCCCTGAGATAGCTGAGTCACCACCTAATATTGATGTGACGCCCCCAAAATAGGTTCATTCCATCCAACCCATTCTGAGTCGCCAAATACATGGTACAGAAACAATTACAACTTCATTATTACAATTGTCGTGCAAAAATACGACAACACATATATTGTGAGTTTAAATACAAATATTGTCATCTAGACAATATCCACACTCAAATAAGTCCTCATATAATTATTGATACACTATTTTACAAAATGGTGAGGACTACTTAAACAACAGTCTTGAACCATCACTCCACACCCCAACTAGTTTCCGCTATATTCTCGCCTCCTAAGAAGAAAAATGGAACAAAAAGGAAAAGGGTGAGCTCAACTAGCCCAGTAAAAGATATTATAACTAAGATAATGTACAATAAATTATCCTTAGTCTTCAACAGGAAAAAATCTGATAGAATACAATAGACAACAAGTTTTAGATCAACAACTGCAGCGGAAACAATAATTCATTAGAAGAATTAAGTAGAAAATGAAATCTATTATCATCTATGAATTTAAAAGTCCATCATCGATATTTTATCCCTATAACATCAATCAATATACATCTTTAATCAAATAGTCATCTTTGCACTACAGGCCAAAGATATTAATCAGTTAGTCATGTTCATCTCAACACCTGTTCATCTTTGCACTACGGGCCAAAGATATTCATCAAGAAATCATTCATCTTTGCACTAAAGGCCAAAGATATTCAGTTATATCATCATTTAGGACTGAGGATGATGAAAAATATTTTAAAGAAAACGAATCCAGTGAGACAAAAGAACAAATATTAACGATTCGTACTTTAGACAATCCATGTTCAAAAATACTCCATAATAAACTATTGTGGAGCATAATTCAAAAATGAAGATCAAAACATAGATCCAATCAAAGATAGAAACCATAATAGACAATCTTGAACATAGAAAAGAAAACTTAATTTTTCTGTGAATAGTGTCGTATTTGTGAATAGTGTCGTATACATGAATAGTGACGTATACATGAATAGTAACTTCGACACTAAAAGGTAGAAATTCCATAAGAAAAATCATCATGCTTCGTGAATAGTACTCGTGAATAGTAACTTATGAATAGTAACTCGTGAATAGTGACTCATGAATAGTAACTCGTGAATAGTAACTCCGACATGAAAAGATCAGAATTTCTCAAGAAAATTTTTACCAATATTCTGGCATAATGATATTGAAAGAAATAATATCATTTCTAAAAAAAATAGCATCCCTTACCTCGAAAAGATAGTACTTCTGTCTGGAATACTGGATATAGTGCTGAAGGAACTTGCACCGTATAGCAACACTCAAGATATCAAAATACTCACAAGAATACGCTCGATAATATAGAGAGAGAAAACTTCAGTTTCTGGTGTGATTTTCAATTCTAACCTAAGCACCCTATTTATAGGAAAATACTTAGAACACCAAAGTAGAAAATTTAATAAAATAATATATTTATAAAAATTATTCACACCCACCTCTTTGACAACTGAATTCAGCATGTTTACAACACCATTGGGGCCCACCAAATGACAAAAAAACATTTTTCTTTTAAAAAATAATTAAAACTTCAAAAATCAATTATTCTAGAACTTCAGAACTTCAATAATTCATAATAAATGGCCCTTTTATCAGAAAAATTCGAACCTTGTGTCCTTTCCATAGAAAATTCAATTCTCTACAACTTTTCAGAAGAAAATTTTTCCAAATTCCAAACAGAAATTGACCGAAATCCATAAACGGACGATTTTACAAGCCATAATCAAATTTCAGTCAAGAGATGGGGTCCACAAACATGAAAAACATGTTTTTAATATTTATTGTAACAAAAATATTCTTTCTCCTCATTTATTCATATATCACACTTTCATTGTAAAAATATCACCATTATTATATTATTAAAATATAATAATATATTTAAATGAATTATTTTATCCAAAAAGATAAAATATCAATTTTCAACAATTGTCACATTAAAAATTTTCTCCATCTATATCCACATAAAATGAATATTTTTCTTATCATATAAATTAATAATTAATTATTCACAAATAATATTACAGATTCACAATACTGACAACCAGGCCGTTCCCAAGAAAGAGGGGGCTTTTCAATAAGAATTTTTCCTCACTAGTGCGCAATTAGGTCACCAAACCTCTCCTTAGACGAAACTTTCTAGACATTTTCAATAATGCTATCTAATAATATTATTCAAATAATATAAATTATTGATTTGATAATGAAAATTATTGTGTAATGACAATTATTAAAACAACAATAATATAAAATATCAACGCAATAATTATTGAATCAATAAAATAAAATATTGAACAGTAATTACTGTAACAATTATTGAGTAGTGTCTTCTTACGTAAGAATCAATAATTGGTGCAATACTGTGTGCTACTGTGTTTTAACCACCGGATATTCCAACTGTAAGACCCCAACTTTTATGAATAAAGATGAATTTTCTATAATTATCATTTTTGAATATTATGGAATAAATTTGATATAATGTTATAGTTGTGGGTAGTATTTATAAATTTTGCAAAGTATGCAAGTTATTATATTATGTTCAATTGGTCGGGGAATATTCGTTTTAGCAGAGAATATTCGTACAACGGCGCAATCATTGGTGGACTCCACACCGGAATTATTGTCGGATTGAGAAAATGACAAAAATATTTTTATGAAAATAATGGTAGAAGTTTTACCGTTAATACTGTTGAACTACTCAGTAGTAAAAGTACAGGAATACGCGTGGTTGCATAGTAGCACACGGTATTGATTATTGATACTTACGTGAGAAGTCACTCAGTTTTGTTTAATTATTACCACAGTAATTGTTGCATAGTATCTCACGTAATTTGATTCAATTATTGTCGATATTTTATATTATTAAATCAATAATTAAAATGACAGAGTCATTAAATATTATAATTTGCAATATTAACGATGTCTAGAAGTTCTGCCAAGGAGAGGTTTGGTCACCTAATTGCGAGCCAATAGAGAGAAATCTTTATTAGAAAGTCCCCTCTTTCCTGGGAACGACCTGGTCGATTAATATTGTGAATTATAATAATGATGATAAATATTGTTAAAAATATTGAGGTAATTTTTATGAGGTATTTTGTTACTTATTATTTAGATTTCCACTCACTCATTTTTTCAAAATTATCGGAAGGAAGTTATAAAGTATATATATATATATATATATATATATATATATATATATATATATATATATATTTGACATGTGGGGTGTGTGTTTACGTGTGTGTAGGAGTGCGTGTGTATGTGGTAGTGTGTTTTGGTGGAAAAGGGAATGGAGTATATTTTATGTGTGGGGTGTGTGTGTTATTATATAAATATATATATATATAGTCATGTTATATATATATATATATATATATATATATATATATATATATGACAAGAACAATGAAAGGAGGGATGTACTTTTTTGACTTTGGTGGAGAAAAAAAAGAAACCGATGAAAATTTCTGGCACGGGATGATAGACTATTATATATTATATATATATATATACATGTACAAGTTTGAAGAAATTGGCAGAGATGGTAATCACAGGGGTGTCATCCCGTGATTTATCAAGCATTGATATATATATATATATATATATATATATATAATATATATATAATATATATTATATTTTATTGCATAGTGTCCTTTCCATTCTCCTATAAATAGGATGCTTAGTTAGAATTGAAAACACACCAGAAATTCAGAGAATTCTTCTTCTATAATCTTGAGCGTATTTCTTTAGAGTTTTAGAAAGTTTTGAGCGTAGAAAGTTTTTCTTCAAGAATATCCTCGCCCTACTAGTCGGAATACTCTTCTTTTACGGTAAGAGATATTATTTCTTTTGTATTCATGAAGAGAACTTCTGTTATTCCATTCTTTATTATTCTGTTGGAATAACCTGTATACGCGGGCTACCCTATACTTGGTGAAATTCTTCTATTATTCCATTCTTTATTATTCTGTTGGAATATCCTGTCTGTGCGTTTACGCTGGACCTGGTTCCATCTTTATTATTATGTTGGAATATCATGTCTGTGCGTTTTACGCCGGACCTGATTCAGTATTTATTATTCTGTTGGAATATCCTGTCTGTGCATTTTACGCTGGACCTGGTTCCGTTTTTATTATTCTGTTGGAACATCCTGTCGGTGCGAATTTCGCCTGACCTGGTTTCGTTATTTATTATTCTGTTGGAATAACCTGTCTATGCGAAGTACCGCATGCATGGTGATTTCTTTTGTTATTCCATTCTTTATTATACTTTGTTGGTTAAAGTTTTGACTTCTATACTCCATAAAATTAGTGGAATATCCTTGATATTTGCGCTTCATCCAGTATCTTTTCATGGAAATATTCTTCTGAGCATTCTTGAATTTTACTCTACAAAGAAGTATCATGTTGTCAATTTGGACGTTATTAGTTCCTGGATAAATTAATTCTTGAACTTGTTTTATTGAACTCTTATATCATTGTCATCATCCTCATGTTATATTTTATTGAGAGTCATCTGTGGCTTGTAGTGCATAGATGGACTTGGCACCAGTACAAAGTACCTAATAGACAACACTTAATAGACAACATTTTTTATAAAAACGTTGTGGTATTTTTTTCTACAACGTTTTTTTAAAAAACGTTGTAGATATATATGCAAAAACATTATCTATTTAAAAGGGCATTTTTTTGTTTTAATTAGATAACGTTTTTTTTAAAAATGTTATCTATGAAGAAAAACACGGAGCTGAAAAAAAAGACACGGAATTAAAAATTTAAAATTAAAGCAAATCTAGTTTCTTCTATCTCTGTACTTTCTCTCCTACTCTCCTACGATCCAAACTTCAGCTACCACTATGGCCATCAGCTGAGGAGGCGCATACGTTGTTTCAGTCGGAGTTCAATTCGAGTTAGAGAAGATCAGAAAACGCCTTTGACTACTGGTATGGTCTGGTCGGGTTCGGTCAGAAACAAAATTCTAGGGTTTTTGCTATGGCTGACGCTCTCTCTGCGATTCTCCCTCATCTCCTTCCGCCAGCACCGATACTCCGGCCTCCTCCCCCGCCGAGGAGGAGCCATCAGCTCCACCGGCTCCCGCCAGCGAGGCTAGCTAGCTCACCAATGGCCTCCCCACCAACTGTCGAGGGACCCACTGCTGACGCACTCGCTGTTGAGGCACCTCACAAGAGCACTGCCGCTATCTTGAAGGTCTCTACCGCCGCCGCCGGTGTCGCTGGCGTCGCTGGTTTGTTGTTGTTTTAAATTAATTTGCAAGTTCAAAAAAAAAGATTGTACAATTAATTTTTACTCAAATTGGAGTAATAAAGTGATGGTTGTCATTTGGGTTTGAGTTAATTTTGATGCATGTGACAGAGATACTTACTTATATACTTACTTATTTAGATTGTATATTACAAAATTCTAGGGTCGATCGATTAGAAAAGAGAGGAGATCTGTTTAAAATGGCCATCAGCAATGCCAATAACAATGGGAGGCCTTCTCTACTTCTTGAGATCGAACCGAACGGTCTTCCCAGGGAATCTTCTATCATCTCCTACACCGAAAAGGTCCCCCCCCCCCCAACTCTCTCCCTAGTGTTTGTGTCTGTGTTCCCCCCTGAATTTTCATTGATTAGGTTTTGCTGTTTTGTTTCAGATAATTAAGGAAGAACAACTTCAGTTGAGAAAGTACATTCCGTTTGTTTTACATTGGATCTGTTGTTACCTTCATTCTTCTGAATTAACTTCTATTTCAATTCTTCTTATGTGTCCTTGTCTACTGCTATATTGAATTTGAAGGTTGCTTTCTCTTCAAATTTTAAGTTGATCATATTATTATTATTTTTGGGTGTGAAAATGTAGAAGAATTGAATCTTAGCCTAGTTTATTACCTTATCTAAATTTGGTTGGTAAATTATTTTTCTCTTTGAAGAAGCTGAAAGCAGTTAACAACCTTTTATGTAATCTGCTTGTTCGTCAATGCTGCCCTAAAAACTGATCGTTGCGAGTCCGCTCCTAGGTATGTTTTAATTGATTTGTATTTCTCTATTGTAAATTTATTGCTTGTTAAAGTCTTTGGGTTTTATATTAATAAGGTTCTCTGACATTGAGCAACTGAAGGACCCATTATTGTGAGAAAATTCATTACATGGAACCAAACATTTAATATTGTGAAGCAGGGACTGCTACTGATATAGAGGCTGTGACAGGTATTTCCAAGTTTTGTGCTTAACTTTGGCACTTGTATGTGGTGCATGTTGTGCTATTCCTGCATCTGTTTTGTGTAAAGTTTGGCAAACTATGTCACATTATTGATTTGCTATATAATATTTATAATTTCAATTTTCACCACCTTTGCAGATAATATCAGCTCTCAGCTGAAGCTACATCGTTATCATACTGCTAGAGAATCAAGGGTTGTGACAGCCCTAACACTTCTGAAGTCTCATCTTCTGTCAGGTAACAAACAAGGAGCTGTTGAATTCCTCAAGTTAATTTTATTAGTGAATAGAGATTAAAAGGTTTTTCTTTTGTTCCAGGATAATGGGCATGGCATTTCTCTGGGACGATCTACCCAAATGGAGCCAACTCTTAGATGTGGATTAGTTGAAGGATTGATGCCAACGCCGGGAAACAATCAAATGCTACTCATATACGAAGCTTATATGAATAACTTGAAAGAATGTTTAGGCACATTCATGGTATTATGGTGTTAAGAGGATTGAGTGGTTTCGATTTTTTATTATTTGTCATCATAACCTGCAAGTGAACCAAGGTGTAAGAGACTTGGGAGATTTTAAACTCTGTAGTTTCTTTCTTCTTTTTTTTGATTGCTAAATTATGTTGTTTAAGATACGGAAATCGGAAATGCTTCTTCTTTTCTCCTTACCCTGCTGCAACATACATCAGTATTTGGTACTGTCTGCTTTACACTGAAGTGTTATTAGAGCTCCAGATCAAGCCACCACGAGAAGACTCTTCATGCTTGAATTATTATTTCTTAATATTACTGTTCTTTATATGAATTTATACAGTTAATCATTGTGCTTTTGCTCACTCTTGAGAATGTTTTTTCTCTTTCATCAGATTGAAGCTACAGTCATGCCTAAGGATTACAGATACAGGAAGGTACTTCACTTTCTATCTATGTCCGTCTGTACACCACGAAATTTCAATACTCCAATTGGGTATATGTTTTTTTGTTGCTTGAACTTTCTATTCTGACACTGTGCTTGCATTGTAGCTTGGAAGTTGATGACAACAACGCAATCATGTTACCAGGAAAGAAGAAGAATAATAAGAAAGGAACGAAAAAGGTATAAATGCAGAGTAGTTTCTTCTCCGCCCCTCATTCTAACATTCTAATACTATAAATTCTGATAACAAGCCCTGCAAGCCCTGCAATTGGTCGTCAAGGTAAAGCTTTGCGTCGCCAACAACATCGAATAAGCTGCACCCAAACAAGCTGGTGGTTGGGCAGCTTCAGCTTCTCGTACAGAAATTAAATTTGATTCAGGTAATTGGTTGCATATCTTTTGTATTAAAGAAGCAATTAATTGTATTAAAGAAGCATATCTTTGTATTTTTAATATTACTTACTTTTACTGTTACTTTGTTAACACAGGACAATTTTAATTTTTGTGTAAAACATCTATCATCTGAATAATAGCATCTCAGTTGAATTAATTAAGATGGAAGATTTCAAGGTTGAAGGGTTCCAGCAGCTAAACCAAACTTTACTGTACTTACTGAATTTAGAAATCAAACTTTTATATAGCTTTACATAGCTTCCTTTGATACCTTCCCTTATAATCAATTTCATTTTCAAAGTTTTATACCAGTTAGAAGATATTTTTGTTTATAATAACTGAAGTTCATATTGATTAGTTTAGATAAGATGGTTATGAACTCTTTATTTCTCTGCAGCTGAAGACTGCTACTCTAACACTTGTTCTTATGGCACTGCTCATCGTTGCACTGTCCTCAGTTGACGCTGGCCTCAGTTATCTGTTGGCTTTCAGATGATAGATCTCCTTCAGGCAGACTCTCAAGTGGGTGATGCCGTCTTGAAACAACTATGGAATCACTATGATGTGATACTGTGCTGCTCAGTGAAAACAAATGTAATGACATCACATTTCGTTCTTAGGTAGTAGCTTAATTTTATGGATAGTTTGGTTTATTTTGTAGATGCGTGTAATCAAATTCACAATTCAATATAGTAATAATTTATATTAAAAAGTGAATTTGAGATGCATATATGGATACATTTTGGTATATATTTTGTGGATGTAGTAATTTGAAATTGTAAACGAATGGTATTATTGGGATGTATTTTGAATGGTTGATACATTTTGGCTATATATCATGACATTAGCATATTGCAGGTGCATTGGTAATATAGGTGAACCACATCTTTTTTTTTTCTTTTTTCGTTTTTATCTACAACATTTAAAAAAACGTTGTCTGATATACTAAACAACAACATTTTTTTTTATTCTGTAACATTTAAAAAATGTTGTCTTATATACTAAACAACAACATTTTTAACCAAAAAACGTTGTGGAATCACACTTTCTACAACGTTTTTAAGCATCTGCTAATTTTTTGAAAACAAATCTACAACGTTTTTTCCTAAAAAAAACGTTGTGTATTGTGCTTAACTACAACGTTTTAAAAATGTTGTGTAAGGGTGTCAAATAGACAACACCCTTATCCACTACGTTTTTCTAACAGAAACCACAACGTTTTTTTCGCGTTGTCTATTTACTATTTTGTAGTAGTGTGGTCTGATTATGACCAGGGATTATTCGGTGTAATCATGACCGTAATGTTACAAATGATTTGGTAAAAGTCCTCATTGGCCCGTAGTGCATTGATGGACAGTTATTGGCATGATCATGACCATTGATAAATACACGAATATCCTTGGCCCGTGGTGCATGGATAATTTGTGGTTGTAATACTAATAAATATCCTTGGCCATAGTGTAGGGATGATGTGGATTGTTTATTAAGCTATGTCTCAGCGATAAAAGTGATGAAAAACCTTTTAAATCATAAAAGATAGTAGATTTTATTCTCTACTTGACTCTTTTAATGGATTGCATGTTCTGTTGCAGTTAAACTTGATGTCTATTGTATTTTATTAGTTTAACATTGTTGAAGACTAATGATAATTTATTCTGCATTATCTTAGTCATAATATTCCTTACTGGGCTAGTTGAGCTCACCCTTTCTTTCAATGTTTTATTCAGGAAATGAGAACGTAGCCAGGACTAGTCGGGGAATGGAGTGACGGTCCAGATGATAGTATTAGTAGTCCTCACTATTCTGTTAAATAGTGTGTTAATAAATATAATGATGACTTATTCTTAGAGTGGATATTGTCTAGATGACAGTATTTGTATTAAAACTCACAGCATGTATTTTGTCGTATTTTACACGACTGTTGTATAATTAAGTTGTATTTAAATTTTTTACCATGTATTTGGCGACTCAGAATAGGTGATGTATACCTATTTTGGGGGCGTCACAATTGGTATCAAAGCTTAGGGATATGATCCCTGGCTGAGATGTGAGATAAGAACTAGGAGGGGAGAGACGGGGAATTCTTTCGATAGTATGACCTACCTAAGTTTATTTGGTATTTAATTGGCCGGTCAGAGTATAGGGATAATATGTGATAATTTATTTAACTCTTGTTTTGTGGCAGTATTTGAAAATGACATCCGAGAATGTTGAGAATATTAATGGAGCACAGGAGACCGTTGAGTCTCCACAGATCAATAATCAGAATAATGTGCATCAGGAAGGCGACATTCTTCAGGCAAACAACAACACTGACCAAATGATGAACGATGAAATGTTCCGAGGCTTCATGCAATTCATGCAACATCATGCGAGAGCGACTCCTGTCCAAAAGCAGATCAACATCATGCGGTCACCGCTAAACAGTTCAAGGAGCTGGGACCACCGGTGTTTTTTGGAGAGCCAAAACCACTTAAGGCGGAGACGTGGATAAAGCAGATCAACAAGATATTTGATGTCTTAGGATGCTCCGAGGAGCAAAAGGTTCCCTTTGCCACCTTCATGTTGCGAGCAGAGGCATATTATTGGTGGGAATCTGTAAAGCGTACTCAACCTGCTGCACTAAAGATGTCTTGGGAGAAGTTCCAAGAACTGTTCAACGACAAGTACTTTCCCGAAAGTATTCATCACATGAAAGAGGTAGAGTTCATTAAACTGGAATAAAATAACATGACCGTGTCACAGTACGAAGCCAAGTTTGCCGAGTTGTCCCGGTTTGCGTCCCATTTGGTTGATAACGAGGAGAGAATGGCGCGAATGTTTCTAAGAGGTTTGAAACCTGAGATACGTCAATATCTTATCTCTCATAAACTGTATTTTTGTATTCAGATGTTGTTAATATGGCTCAGTTATTGGAGCGCGATAATGAGTCAACCCAACCAATAGAGAGCAGCCGACAAAATGATATTACCAATGATAACAGTCATCGAAGCGGTGACAACAAGCGTGGAGGGAATCAACAGGCCTAAAATGGTAACCACTTTGGTGGTAATCAGGGCTAAAATAATAAGAATGGACATTTCAAGAAGAGGAAATTCAACAATGATGGAATGACGTTAGCACCAACACCCGTTGTTACGGAAGGAGAACGACCACCTATCATATGCTTCAAATGCGGAGGGGAGGGACACATCAGTCCAAACTGCACGATGCCATCCAAAGCATGTTATAATTATGGAAGAGAAGGTCACCTAGCCCGATTTTCTCGTTCACCGAAGACAAGTTCAGCCAGGATGGAGGTACCAAAGGCCGTCCCAGAAAAGTCAAAGTCGGTAGTGCAAGGGAGAGTGTTTGTTGTGACCTCCTAGAAAGCAAGGAACCCGAACGAGGTCATCACGGGTAAACTTATCATAAACTCTAACAAAGTTTATACCTTATTTGATACCGGTTCTACCCATTCTTTTATTTCTCCTACTTGCGCTCAATGTTTAAATTTGACTCCAGAGAAATTGGACTTTGACTTATCTATTGAAACTCCAGTGGGAGAAACCTTCATTACATCCACTGTTTATAAGTCTTGTTTGGTTCAAATCGGTACCCTCACATTACTTGTCGACCTTATTTCATTGAAAATACTTGCATTTGACGTAATTCTAGGGATTGATTGGTTAACTACTCATCATGCAAAAATTGATTATTTTCGTAAGGTTGTTAGCTTTCATATTCCTAATCAACCTATTATATGAATTTAAACAACCAAACCATTAAAATCAATCACTGTCATCTCAAGCCATAAAGCTATTCGTTTATTGAAAAATGGATGTCAAGCTTTCTTAGCTCATGTCACGGATCTAAACAAAAATACGTCAGTTTTGAATGATATTTCTATTGTTAACGAATTTCCTGATGTATTCCCTAAAGAACTTCCTGGCCTACCCCCAGAACGTGAAATTAAATTTTGTATCAACCGTGAACCCGGTACAAAACCCATTTCCAAAGCCCCATATCGAATGACACCTATTGAACTTCAGGAGTTAAAGACCCAACTGCAGGAATTGTTAGACATTGGCTTTATTTGCCCTAGTACTTCTCCTTGGGGTGCTCCTGTTCTATTCGTGAAGAAGAAAGATGGGAGTATGCAACTTTGTATTGATTATCGGGAGTTGAATCATGTCACCATCAAAAATAGGTACTCATTGCCACGTATTGATGACCTGTTTAACCAGTTGCAAGGCGCCAAATTCTTTTCAAATATTGATCTTTGTTCTGGATATCACCAATTGAAGATTAAAACTGATGACATTCCAAAGATGGCTTTCAGAACTCGGTACGGGCATTATAAATTCCTAGTCATGTCTTTTGGATTGACTAATGCTCATGCTGCCTTCATGGATATGATGAACCGAGTATTCAAGGAATATGTGGATCACTTTACGGTCGTCTTTATTGATGACATCCTTATTTATTCCACAAGCCGTGAAGATCATGAGCAACACTTGAGGCTGATTCTCCAAAAGCTTCGTGAATATAAGCTTTATGTCAAGTTGAAGAAATGTGAGTTCTGGCTTGAGGAAGTAGCATTCCTTGGGCACGTGGTATCAAGTCATAGAATATCTGTTGACCCAACAAAGAATGAAGCCATTCAAAGCTGGGAACAACCTAAATCAGTGACTGAAGTACGTAGTTTTCTCGGCTTAGCTGGTTATTATCGGAGATTCGTAGAAGGATTTACTCGAATCGCTACTCCCTTAACTCAGTTGACTCGAAAAGATACAAAATTCGGTTGGAGTGAGGAATGTGAGAAGTGTTTTCAAGAACTCAAGAGAAGACTCATTTCAGCACCTGTTTTGACAATACCATCTGGCTCGTAGGGATTTGTCATCTACAGTGATGCTTCAGGCAAAGGGTTATGATGTGTTCTCATGCGACATGGGAAAATCATAGCCTATGCCTCTCGACAACTCAAAGAATATGAGAGGAATTATTCTACTCATGATCTAGAGTTGGCAGCTGTTGTCTTCACACTTAAAATTTGGAGGCATTACTTGTATGGGGAGAAAGTGGAGATCTTTACGGATCATAAAAGCCTCAAATATTTCTTCACTCAAAAGGAACTAAATATGCGACATCGATGTTGGCTTGAACTGTTGAAAGATTATGATCATATCATCCAATACCATCCTGGAAAAGCAAACGTGGTACCTAACGCATTGAGTAGAAGATTATATGCGGGTACGAGTGCGATATTTTCAATGTAAAGGCCCATCTTGTATTACTTGTAAAGGATGGAAATAGAGATAAAGACTCCAGGGACCCACGTGATGATGGCGAATATATGAGTAGAACCAACTTTAATCGATAAAGTTAAAGTTGGTCAAGCTACAGACCTGGTGCTGATGCGTATGAGGAAAAAAGTGCAAGAAGGTGCTATGCCGGAAGCAAGAATCGATGAAGAAGGAATACTTCAAGTCAACTCTAGACTTTGTGTTCCTAACAACCCTGATTTAAAGTATAAAATCATGATGGAGGCGCACAACACACCGTTTGCAATCCATACTGGGAGTACCAAAATGTATCATGATCTTCGACATACATTTTGGTGGGGCAATATGAAGAGGGAGATAGCGCTGTTTATCTCAAGATTTTTAAATTGTCAAGGAGTCAAGGCGGAGCATCAAGTACCAAAAGGTCCATTGCAACCACTTGAAATTCCAGAATGGAAGTGGGAGCACATTACCATGGATTTTGTTACTGGTCTTCCCAAGGTTCCTCAAGGCATAGATGCAATTTGGGTCATTGTTGATAGATTGACCAAGTCTGCTCATTTCTTACCAATATGAAAAACTTATACACTTGAACGTCTTGCTCGTATGTATATACACGAGATTGTAAGACTGCATGGTTTGCCAGTATCCATAGTTTCTGATTGAGAGCCAAGATTTACTTCAAGATTTTGGATTAGTTTGCAAAAAGCTATGGGCACAGATTTATGATTTAGTTCGGCATATCATCCTCAGACGGACGGACAATCAGAGAGGACTATTCAAACTCTGGAAGATTTATTAAGACTCTGTGTCCTTGACTTCAAGGGAAGTTGGGACAAGTTCTTACCATTGGTGGAGTTTTCTTACAACAATAGTTATCAAGCAAGTATTGGCATGGCTCCATTCGAAGCGTTGTATGGAAGAAAGTGTCGTTCTCTAGTATACTGGGATGAGGTGGGTGAAGCAACGTTGTTGGGACTGGAGTTAGTACGTATGACTACGGAAAAGATTCAAACGATCCAACAACGTATAAAAACTTCACAAGACCGACAAAAGAGTTATGTTGATCTTCATCGAAAGGACGTGGAATTCGATATTGGAGATCATGTGTTGTTACGTGTTGCTCCATGGAAAGGAGTTACGAGATTTGGAAAAAGAGGAAAGCTCAATCCTCAATTCATTGGCCCATTTTTAATCCTCGATCGAGTAGGGACTGTAGCCTATAGACTCGCTTTACCGCCAAGTATGTCTCATGTTCATAACGTTTTTCATATATTCATATTACGTAAATATGTGAAAGACCCGAACCACATTATTGAGTTAGAACCAGACGAAATAGCGAAAGATTTAACGTATGAAGAGATTCCTGTTCAAATCTTGGATAAGAAGGAACATATTCTACGCTCCAAGGTTATATGTAAGACCCCAACTTATTATAAATAAAATTGAATTTTCCTTTATTCATTATTCTAAATTAATAAGGGTTAATTTGATATAATGCTTTGGTTATGGGTGAAATGTGAAAATTTTACAAAATAAACAAGTGGTTATAAAATAATCATTGTTGTTGAGGAATATTCGTTTGGTCGTGGAATATTCTTTTTGTCGGGGAATATTCATACGACGGCGCAACCATTTGTGGGCCCCATACCAGAAAACGGTTGGATAAAAGAAAACGACAAAGATTGAGTTTTATAAATAACAGCGTAAATTGTTACCGTTAACACTGTTGGGTTACCTGGTGGTTAAAATACAGTAATACGCGTGGTTGCACAGTAGCACACGGTATTGCACAGTATTGTTGAATTATTGATTCGTACGTAAGAAGACACTACTCAATAATTGTTACAGTAGTTACTGTTCATTATTCTATTATATTGATTCAATAATTGCTTCATTGTTAGTTTATATTATTATTGTTTCAATAATTGTCACTGCACAGTATTTCTCATTATCAGATCAATAATTTATATTATTTAAATAATATTATTAGATAGCATTATTGGCAATGTCTAGAAAGTTCTATCAAGGAGAGGTTTGGTCATCTAATTACGCGCCAGTAAGGAGAAATCCTTATTGGAAAGCCCCCTCTTTCCTGGGAACGGTCTGGTTGTCATAATTGTGATTCTGTAATATTATTTAAGAATAATTAATTATTGATTCATATGATAAGGAAATATTTATTTGATGTGGATATAATTGATGAATATATTATTTTATGTGGATATAATTGAAGGAATTAATGCTGAGGTGTTTTATCGGTATTTTGTCGGACTAGAAGAATTAAAAATCATCTGTTTGTGGATTTCGGATCATTTCTGTTTGGAATTTGGAAAAATTTTCTTCTGAAAAGTTGTAGAGAATTGAAATTCCTATAAAAAGTGGCGAGATTCGAATTTTCTGACAAATGAGCTATTTATTGTGAATTATTGAAGTTCCGGAGTTCCGAAATAATTGATTTTTGAAAGTTTAATTATTTTTTTATTTCAAAAACGTTTTTTTTATTTTTTTCTAGAAGGTAGGCATGTGGGAAACGCTAAAATCAGATTCCTTGGTGGTGGGCTTGAATATTTGGTAAATATTAATATTTTATTAATTTAGTGTCCTTTGGCGTTCTAGCATTTTCCTTTAATAGAGGGTTAAGTTAGAATTGAAAATCACACCAGAAACAAAGTTTTCTCTCTTTCTCTCTCTATATTATCGAGCGTATTCTTGTGAGTATACTTTGAGTGTTGCTATACGGTGCGAGTTTCTGTCAGCACTATACCGAAATTCAGTTAGAAGTACGGTTATTTTGAGGTAAGGAATGTTATTTTCTTCTTAAATGATATTATTTTCTTCAATATCATTATGCCGAAATATTGGTGAACTTTTTAATCAAATTTGGAACTTTTTATGTTGAGGTTACTATTCACGTATACGGCACTATTCACGTATACGGTACTATTCACGAATACGGCACTATTCACCAAAAAATGAAAATTTTCCTTTTTGTCCAAGATGTCTGTTTTGGCTACTATCTTTAATTTTATCCATGTTTTGATCGTAATTTTTGAATTCTGCTTCAAAATTAGTTATTATGGAGTATTATTGATCTTGGATAAAACTGTTATACGAATCCCTAATATTTGTCCTTCTATCTCACTGGATTCGTTCTTAAAAATATTTTTCATCATCCTCAGTCCTTAATGATGGTATTATTGAATATCTTTGGCCTATAGTGCAAAGATGAATGATTAAACTGATGAATATCTTTGGCCCGTAGTGCAAAGATGAACAGGTGTTGAGATGAACATGACCAACCAGTGATATAAATGAATATCTTTGGCCTGTAGTGCAAAGATGATTAAAGATGTATATTGATTGTTGTTACAGGGATAAAATATTGATGATGGACTCTTAAATATTAGAAGATAGTAGAATTCATCCTCTACATGACTCTTCTAATGGATTATTGTTTCTGCTGTAGTTGTTGATCTAAAACTTGTTGTCTATTGTATTCTATCAGATTTTTCCCTGTTGAAGACTAACGATAATTTATTGTATATTATCTTAGTCATAATGTTCTTTACTGGGCTAGTTGAGCTCACCCTTTTCCTTTTGGTTCCATTTTTCTTCTCAAAAGGTGAGAACATAGCAGGATCGAGTCGGGGTATGGAGTGAGGTTTCTAGAAAGATGTTTTAGCAGTCCTCACTATTTCTGTAAAATAGTGTTTGAATAATTGTAATGAGGACTTATTTGTGTGTGGATATTGTCTAGAAAACAATATTTGTATTTAAACTCACAGTATGTATTGTCGTATTTCACATGACATTTGTATTATTGAAGTTGTAGTTTGCTTTATGTACCATGTATTTGGCGACTCAGAATGGGTGTTGTATACCTGTTTTGGGGGCGTCACAGTTGGTATCAAAGCTTAGGGATATGGTCTCTGGCGGAGATCGGGGAATAGAACTAGGAGGGGAGAGATGAGTAAATCCTTTGCTAGTGTGTCCTACTAAGCTTATTTGTTGGTTGGTCATAATATAGGGATATTATGTGATATGTTTAATTAACCCTTGTTTTATGGAAGTATTTAAGAATGGCTGCAGAGAACGTTAACAATGGAGTGTACGAGACTGTGGAGCAACCTTTAGTCACAAACCAGGAGAATGTGCAACAGAAAGGCAATATTCCTCCTGTAAACAACACTACCGAGTAAACGATGAACGGTGGAATGTTTAGGAGCTTTTTGCAGTTCATGCAAAATCAGACGAGGGAGACTCGTGTACAAAATACGGGTGGAAATGATGGCAACGCGCGGTCTGTCACAGCCAAGCAGTTTAAGGAGTTGGGACCACCAGAATTTAAGGGAAAATCGGATCCGATCATGGCAGAAACATGGGTCAAGCAAATTACCAAGATATTCGATGTCTTGGGATGCACGAAGGAACAGTAGGTTCTATTCGCTACCTTTATGTTTCGTGGTGAAGGAGATTACTGGTGGGAATCTGTGAAGCGTACCCAACCAGATGCACTCAACATGTCTTGGGAAAGATTTCAGAAACTTTTCAATGACAAGTACTTTCCTGAAAGTATTCGTCATATGAAAGAGGTAGAGTTTATTAGACTCGAACAGAACAACATGACGGTGTCTCAGTAAGAGGCAAAGTTCACAGAGTTATCCAGGTTTGCACCTCATTTGGTGGAGAATGAGGAACGTATGACGCGGATGTTTCTGCGAGGTCTAAAACCCGAGATTCGTCAATACCTTATATCTCATAAATTTCTCTGTATTCAGATGTTGTAAACAGGGCTCAATTGTTAGAACGAGATAGTGAGTATACTCAACCGAGGGACCACAACCAAGGTCATATCGGTGACAGCAGTCATCAGAATGATGATAACCAGCGAGGAAGAAAGAATACGGACAAAGGCGGTAACCACTCAGGTGGTAATCGTGGCCATGATAATAGAAGAGGTGACGCAAGTGGAAATTTCAGAAAGAGAATATTCAACAACGACATAAAGACATCAGCAGCAACACCAGCACTAACAACAAATTCTAGGGGAGGAGAACGACCGCCAGTTAGATGTTACAAATGCGGGAAGGAGGGACATATCAGCCCAAACTGTCCACAACAATCCAAGGTATATTACAACTGTGGAAAGGAAGGCCACATCGCTCGATATTGTACTATAGCGAAATCAAGTTCAGCGGGAGTGGTGATTCCAAGGGCTGTCCAGGATAAGTCAAAATCAGCGGTTCCTGGAAAAACGTTTGTCGTGACTGGCCAAAACGTGAGGAACCCAAACGAAGTGATCACGGGTAAGCTAATCTTGAATTCTTGCGAAGTTTATACCTTACTAGATACTGGTTCTACCCATTCTTTTATCTCTCCTGCTTGTGCTCAACGTTTAAACTTGACTCCGGAGAAATTAGATTTTGATTTATCTGTTGAAACTCCGTTGGGTGAAACCTTCGTTACATCTACAGTTTATAAATCTTGCATGATCCAAGTTGGCACTATCACATTACCTGTGGATCTTATCTCTTTAAAGATACTTGATTTTGATGTGATTTTAGGAATTGATTGGTTAACCACTCATCATGCCAAAATTGATTGTTTTCGTAAGGTTGTTAGTTTTCATATTCCTAACCAACCTGTCATACGAATTCAAACCACTAAACCACTAAAATCAGTCACTGTCATATCAAGCCACAAAGCTATTCGTTTATTGAAAAAGCGATGCCAAGCTTTCTTAGCCCATGTTATGGATTTGAATAGAGACAAGTCAGATTTGGATAATATTTCTGTTGTTAAAGAATTTCCTGATGTATTTCCCGAAGAACTTCCCGGTCTACCCCCGGAACGTGAAGTTGAATTCTTTATTGATCTTGAACCGGGTACAAAACCCATTTCTAAAACCCCATATCGAATGGCTCCTATTGAACTTCAAGAGTTAAATGTCCAACTACAGGAATTGTTAGACATCGGTTTCATTCGTCCTAGTACATCTCCTTGGGGTGCTCCTATTTTATTCATAAAGAAGAAAGATGGGAGTATACGACTTTGTATTGACTACCGAGAATTAAACCATGTCACCATCAAGAATAGGTATCCACTACCTCGCATTGATGACCTGTTTGACCAGTTGCAAGGAGCACAATTCTTTTCAAAGATCGATCTTCGTTCTGGATATCATCAGCTGAAGATTAAAACTGAGGATATTCCAAAGACTGCCTTCAGAACTCGGTACGGGCATTATGAATTCTTAGTGATGTCTTTCGGATTGACTAATGCCCCTGCTGCCTTTATGGATATGATGAACCGAGTATTCAAGGAATATTTGGATCAATTCGTTGTTGTCTTTATTGATGACATCCTCATCTATTCCAAAAGCCGTGAAGATCATGAGCACCATTTGAAGCTAGTACTTCAAAGACTTCGTGAACACAAGCTTTATGCCAAACTAAAGAAATGCGAGTTCTGGCTTGAGGAAGTAGCATTCCTTGGGCACGTGGTTTCAAAACATGGAGTATCTGTGGACCCGGCGAAGATTGAAGCAATACAAAGTTGGGAGCAGCCAAAGTCGGTGACCGAAATGCGTAGCTTTCTGGGCTTAGCTGGTTATTATCAGAGATTCGTGGAAGGATTTTCTCGAATCACTACTTCGTTAACTCAGATGACTCGGAAGGATGCAAAATTCGTATGGAGCGAGGAATGCGAGATGAGCTTCCAAGAGCTCAAGAGGAGACTCATTTCAGCACCTGTTCTGACAATACCATTTGGTTCGGATGGATTTGTTATCTACAGCGATGCTTCTAGCAAGGGGTTAGGATGTGTTCTCATGCAACCTGGGAAAGTCATAGCCTATGCCTCACGACAACTCAAAGAATATGAGAGGAATTATCCTACTCATGATCTGGAGTTGGCAGCAGTCGTATTCGCGTTGAAGATATGGAGACACTACTTGTACGGGGAGAAAGTGGAGATTTATACGGACCATAAAAGCTTCAAATATTTCTTCACCCAAAAAGAACTCAACATACGGCAATGACGTTGGCTTGAGCTGTTGAAAGATTATGATCACACTATTCAATATCATCCTGAAAAAGCGAACGTAGTAGCTGACGCATTGAGTTGAAGATCATATGCGAGTACGAGTTCAATATTGTCAACGCAAAAGCCCATTTTGTATGACTTGCAAAGGATGGAGGTAGAATTAAAGACTCCAGGGACCCACATGATGATGGCGAATATACGTGTAGAACCGACTTTAATTGATAAAGTTAAAGCTGCTCAAGCTACGGACCTGGGGCTGATACAAATGAAGAAGAAAGTGCAAGAAGGTGCTATTCCAGAAGCAAGAATCGATGAAGAAGGAATACTTCGAGTCAACTCTAGACTTTACATTCCTAACGATTCTGACTTAAAGCATAGAATCATGATAGAGGAACACAACACCCCGTTTGCAATCCATCATGGGAGTACTAAAATGTATCATGATATTCGACATACATTTTGGTGGAACAATATGAAGAGAGAGATCGCGGAGTTTATCTCGAGGTGTTTAACTTGTCAACGTGTAAAGGCGGAGCATCAAATGCCAAAAGGCCCATTGCAACCACTTGAGATTATGGAATGGAAGTGGGAACACATTACAATGGATTTCGTTACAGGTCTTCCCATGGTTTCTCAAGGCATAAATGCTATTTGGGTTATTGTTGATAGATTAACCAAGTCTGCCCATTTCTTGCCGATACGTGAGACTTATTCCCTTGAACGTCTTGCTCTTATGTTCGTGAATGAGATTATGAGACTGCATGGCATACCAGTATCCATAGTTTCGGATCATGACCCAAGATTCACTTCACGATTTTGGGTTAGCTTGCAGAAAGCTACGGGCACGAATTTACGATTCAGTTCGGCATATCATCCTCAAATGGACGGACAATCAGAGAGGACTATTCAAATCCTCGAAGATCTATTAAGACTTTGTGTCCTAGATTTTAAAGGAAGTTGGGATAAGTACTTGCCATTGGTGGAATTCTCCTACAACAACAGTTATCAAGCAAGTATAGGCATGGCTCCATTTGAGGCGTTGTATGGACGAAAGTGTCGTTCTCCAGTATGCTGGGACAAGGTGGGAGAAGCAACGTTGTTGGGACCAGAGTTAGTATGCATGACTACAGAAAAGATCAAAATGATTCGACAACGTATTTACACTTCACAAGATCAACAAAAAAGTTATGTTGATCTTCATCGAAAAGACGTGGAATTTAATATTGGGGATCATGTACTATTACGTGTTGCTCCATGGAAGGGAGTTACAAGATTTGGAAAGAGAGGAAATCTCAATCCAAGATTTGTTGGTCCATTTGAGATTCTTGACCGAATAGAAAATGTGGCCTATAGACTCGCGTTACCTCCAAGTATGTCTCGTGTTCACAATGTATTTCACATATCTATGCTTCGTAAATATGTGAAAAACCCGAACCACATTATTGCGTTAGAACCAGATGAGATAGCTGAAGATTTAACGTACGAAGAGATACCTATTAAGATCTTGGATAGGAAAGAACATGTCCTACGCACCAAGATTATACCACAAGTTAAGGTTTTGTGGAGAAACCGTGCAATTGAGGAAATGACATGGGAGTTGGAATCAGAAATGAAAGTGCGGTACCCTCACCTTTTTGATACACCAGGTACGTACGTCAATTTTGAGGATGAAATTTCATAAGGAGAGGAGGTTGTAAGACCCCAACTTATTATAAATAAAATCGAATTTTCCTTTATTCATTATTCTAAATTAATAAGGTTTAATTTGATATAATGCTTCGGTTATGGGTGAAATGTGAAAATTTTGCAAAATAAACAAGTGGTTATCAAATAATCATTGTTGTCGGGGAATATTCATTTGGTCGTGGAATATTCTTTTTGTCGGGGAATATTCGTACGACGGCGCAGCCATTTGTGGGCCCCATACCAGAAAACGGTTGGATGAAAGAAAACGACAAAGATTGAGTTTTATAAATAACAGCGTAAATTGTTACCGTTAATACTGTTGGGTTACCTGGTGGTTAAAATACAGTAATACGCGTGGTTGCACAGTAGCACACGGTATTGCACAGTATTGTTGAATTATTGATTCGTACGTAAGAAGGCACTACTAAATAATTGTTACAGTAGTTACTGTTCATTATTCTATTATATTAATTCAATAATTGCTTCATTGTTAGTTTATATTATTATTGTTTCAATAATTGTCACTGCACAGTATTTCTCATTATCAGATCAATAATTTATATTATTTAAATAATATTATTAGATAACATTATTGGCAATGTCTAGAAAGTTCTGTCACTGCACAGTATTTCTCATTATCAGATCAATAATTTATATTATTTAAATAATATTATTAGATAACATTATTGGCAATGTCTAGAAAGTTCTGTCAAGGAGAGGTTTGGTCATCTAATTGCGCGCTAGTAAGGATAAATCCTTATTGGAAAGCCCCCTCTTTCCTGGGAACGGCCTGGTTGTCATAATTGTGATTCTGTAATAATATTTAAGAATAATTAATTATTGATTCATATGATAAGAAAATATTTATTTGATGTGGATATAATTGATGAATATATTATTTTATGTGGATATAATTGAAGGAATTAATGCTGAGGTGTTTTATCAGTATTTTGTCGGACTAGAAGAATTAAAAATCATCCGTTTGTGGATTTCGGATCATTTCTGTTTGGAATTTGGAAACATTTTCTTCTGAAAAGTTGTAGAGAATTGAAATTCCTATAAAAAGTGGCAAGATTCGAATTTTCTGACAAATGGGCTATTTATTGTGAATTATTGAAGTTCCGGAGTTCTGAAATAATTGATTTTTGAAAGTTTAATTATTTTTTTATTTCAAAAATGTTTTTTTTTATTTTTTCTAGAAGGTAGGCATGTGGGAAATGCTAAAATCGGATTCCTTGGTGGTGGGCTTGAATATTTGGTAAATATTAATATTTTATTAATTTAGTCTCCTTTGACGTTCTAGCATTTTTCTATAAATAGAGGGTTAAGTTAGAATTGAAAATCACACCAGAAACAAAGTTTTCTCTCTCTATTTATTGAGCATATTCTTGTGAGTATACTTTGAGTGTTGCTATACGGTACGAGTTTCTGTTAGCACTATACCGAAATTCAGTCAGAAGTACGGTTATTTTGAGGTAAGGAATGTTATTTTCTTCTTAAATGATATTATTTTCTTCAATATCATTATGGCGAAATATTGGTGAACTTTTTAATCAAATTTGGAACTTTTTGTGTCGGGGTTACTATTCACGTATACGGCACTATTCACCAAAAAATGAAAATTTTCCTTTTTGTCCAAGATGTCTATTTTGGCTACTATCTTTGATTGTATCCATGTTTTGATCGTTATTTTTGAATTCTGCTTCAAAATTGGTTATTATGGAGTATTATTGATCTTGGATAAAACTGTTATACGAATCCCTAATATTTGTCCTTCTATCTCACTGGATTCGTTCTTAAAAATATTTTTCATCATCCTCAGTCCTTAATGATGGTATTATTGAATATATTTGGCCTGTAGTGCAAAGATGAATGATTAAACTGATGAATATCTTTGACCCGTAGTGCAAAGATGAACAGGTGTTGAGATGAACATGACCAACTGGTGATATAAATGAATATCTTTGGCCTATAATGCAAAGATGATTAAAGATGTATATTGATTGTTGTTACAGGGATAAAATATTGTTGATGGACTCTTAAATATTAGAAGATAGTAGAATTCATCCTCTACGTAACTCTTCTAATGGATTGTTATTTTCGCTGTAGTTGTTGATCTAAAACTTGTTGTCTATTGTATTCTATCAGATTTTTCCCTGTTAAACACTAACGATAATTTATTGTATATTATCTTAGTCATAATATTCTTTACTGGGCTAGTTGAGCTCACCCTTTTCCTTTTGGTTCCATTTTTCTTCTCAGGAGGTGAGAACATAGCAGGATCGAGTCGGGGTATGGAGTGAGGTTTCTAGAAAGATGTTTTAGTAGTCCTCACTATTTCTGTAAAATAGTGTTTGAATAATTGTAATGTGGACTTATTTGTGCGTGGATATTGTCTAGAAGACAATATTTGTATTTAAACTCACAGTATGTATTGTCGTATTTCACACGATATTTGTATTATTGAAGTTGTAGTTTGCTTTATGTACCATGTATTTGACGACTCGGAATGGGTGTTGTATACATGTTTTGGGGGCGTCACATTATACCTTAAGTCAAAATTTTATGGAGTAACCATGATGTTGAGGAAATGACCTGGGAGTTAGAATCTGAAATAAAATCAAGGTATCCTTACCTCTTCGACATACCAGGTACGTACCCTAATTTCGAGGGCGAAATTTCATAAGAAGTGGAGATTGTAAGACCCCAACTTTTATGAATAAAGATGAATTTTCTATAATTATCATTTTTCAATATTATGGAATAAATTTTATATAAGGTTATAGTTGTGGGTAGTATTTATAAATTTTGCAAAGTATGCAAGTTGTTGTATTATATTCGATTGGTCGGGGATTATTCATTTTAGCTGAGAATATTCATACAACAGCGCAATCATTGGTGGACCCTACACCGAAATTATTTTCAGATTGAGAAAACGACAAAAATATTTTTATGAAAATAACAGCGGAAGTTTTACCGTTAATACTGTTGAACTACTCGGTAGTAAAAGTACAAAAATACGCGTGGTTGCAGAGTAGCACACGGTATTGATTATTGATGCTTACGTGAGAAGTTACTCAGTTTTGTTTAATTATTGCCATAATAATTTTTGCATAGTATCTCACGTTATTTGATTCAATTATTGTCGATATTTTATATTATTAAATCAATAATTGAAATGACAGAGTTATTAAATATTATAATTTATAATATTAACGATGTCTAAAAGTTCTGCCAATGAGAGGTTTGGTCACCTAATTGCGCGCCAATAGAGAGAAATCTTTATTGGAAAGTCCCTTCTTTCCTGGGAACGACTTGGTCGATTAATATTGTGAATTATAATAATGATGATAAATGTTGTTAAAAATATTGAGGCAATTTTTATGAGGTATTTTGTTACTTATTATTTAGATTCCCACTCACTCATTTTTCAAAATTATCGGAAGGAAGTTATAAAGTATATATACGTTATATATATATATATATATATATATATATATATATATATATATATATATATATATATATATATATATATATATTTGACACGTGGGTGTGTGTTTACATGTGTGTAGGAGTGTGTGTGTGTGGTAGTGGGTTTTGGTGAAAAAGGGAATGGAGTATATTTTATGTGTAGGGTGTGTGTGTTATTATATATATATATATATATATATATATATATATATATATAGCAAGTCAGTATACACACATATATATATGACAAGAACAATGAAAGGAGGGATGTACTTTTTGGACTTTGGTGGAGAAAAAAAAGAAACTGATGAAAATTTTTGGCACGGGATGATAGACTATTATATATTATATATATACATGTACATGTTTGAAGAATTTGGCAAGATGGTAATCACGGGGGTGTCATCCCGTGATTTATCAAGCATGTGATATATATATATATATATATATATATATATATATATATATATATATATATATATATAATATATATTATATTTTATTGCATAGTATCCTTTCCATTCTCCTATAAATAGGATGCTTAGTTAGAATTGAAAACACACCAGAAATTCAGAGAATTCTTCTTCTATAATCTTGAGCGTATTTCTTTAGAGTTTTAGAAAGTTTTGAGCGTAGAAAGTTTTTCTTCAAGAATATCCTCGCCCTACTAGTCGGAATACTCTTCTTTTACGGTAAGGGATATTATTTCTTTTGTATTCATGAAGAGAACTTCTGTTATTCCATTCTTTATTATTCTGTTGGAATAACCTGTATACGCGGGCTACCCTATACTTGGTGAAATTCTTCTATTATTCCATTCTTTATTATTCTGTTGGAATATCCTGTCTGTGCGTTTACGCTGGACCTGGTTCCATCTTTATTATTATGTTGGAATATCATGTCTGTGCGTTTTACGCCGGACCTGATTCCGTCTTTATTATTCTGTTAGAATATCATGTCTGTGCGTTTTACGCCGGACCTGGTTCTGTTATTATTATTATGTTGGAACATCCTGTCGGTGCGAATTTCTCCTGACCTGGTTCCGTTATTTATTATTCTATTGGAATAACCTGTCTATGCGAAGTACCGCATGCATGGTGATTTTTTTGTTATTCGATTCTTTATTATACTCAGTTGGTTAAAGTGTTGAATTCTATACTCCATGAAATTAGTGGAATATCCTTGATATTTGCGCTTCATCTAGTATCTTTTTATGGAAATATTCTTCTGAGCATTCTTGAATTTTACTTTACAAAGAAGGATCATGTTGACAATTTGGACGTTATTAGTTCCTGAATAAATTAATTCGTACAAATTTATCAGAATTGTAAATGCAATAATCACACACAAGTATATAACAATTTTGAAAAGCTTACAATAGCAGCTTAAGCCCTCTTACTGGAGTCCCCAGCAGAGTCGCCACCTGTCGACGTCTGGATTTTTGAGTGTCCCTTTTCGTTACTTGTTTTTTGGTGTTCTCATGTTAATGTGAGATTTGTTTGAAAAAACAACTGAAAAAGATCCGACATGTATAATGTCAACGATTGACTTTAAGAGTCGCTAGTTGGTGTTTTTAACTGGTTGTACCAACGTAACTGAAAAGGTTTGCACATTGACCCAGTGATTTGGCACTGCTAGACGGGTCTGTGAAACCCAGATTCATTAAGGGTTCAGGGGTTTGATTATGCGGAGGAAAGGTGTTAGGCACCCCCTGACATCCGTGTTACCACGGTGACCGCAACTTCTCAAAGAAATTGTTATATGAATGTGTGTGTGTGGATCAATGTGCAATTATATGAAAGTAGTACGAGGCCTCGTTCGCACCTATATACACAAGGTTTGAATTTTATATAAAAATCCAGTTTTAACCAAGATTTAGCAATGAAGTTCTATAAAAGAGATTTTTCAAACCTTATGCTCAATAGGAATTGAGACCTTTTTATAGTTCCATTTTTATTATTAAATGTCCGGCTTGTTTGCTTTTATTTTCGAGATGTGAAGCATCCTCGAGAAAATAATATACAGCAGTGCCGAACTCCTCATGGGCATGACAGTCATCCAAGGAAACTCAGACACTATAAAATAATGTATAAGTTGCTTACAACCAGAAAATGTCCATCATGGGAACTGAATCTAGATTCAGTAGACTGAACCTGTGATCACATGATTCCTAGGCTCACAAGATACTGCAATTTGTATGGAAAGCAGTAAGCAGTTATATATATATATAAGCTGTAAATATATATATATATATATATATATATATATATATATATATATATATATATATAAACATTATCAACCGCCACGAAGTGAACTCCAGGCGGGACAAAATATAAATAAAGCTGTAAAAGCGATCAACTGCCACGAAGTGAACTCCAGGCAGGACGGAATGTAAATAAAGCTGTAAATAGCCATGGAGGAAACTCCAGGCTTGACAGAAATTTAAATATATATATATATATATATATATATATATATATATATATATATATATATGTACAAATATATATATATATATAAAAGCAGTAAATGCACTGGATGTGAATCCAGGCTCATCGGATATGTCCGACAGCAATTATATATATGTATATATATAAAAGCGAGTAAATGCACCGGATGTAAACTCCAGGCTCATCAGATATGTCTGACAATAATTATATGTATATATATATATATATAAAAGAAATTAAACGCACCAGACAGAAGTCTAGGCTCATCAGACGGAGTCTGACCACAGTTTATATATATAAGTATATATATATACAAAAGCAAATAAACGCTCCAGACCGAAGTCTAGGCTCAATCGAGGCATAACTCGATAATGTTAGTCTATATCTACGAAATATATACATAAATTAGTATATAAATACAGACAAAAATGAAAACCACGGACTGAAGTCCAGGCAAACACACTCACACGACTCTCAACGTGTACAACAGTGTGTGATAATAGGAGAAAGAGGCTATATGAAATGTAAGAAGGCTTACAGTGGACTGCCAAAGTAGACTTCTTTGACTTTAAATGGATAAACACTCAGCTCCCGCCGGATAAAAAGTAGATATATGTGAGCTAACTAGTGTTTAAAGAAGAGGAAACACTCAAAAGATGTGTATACAGAGTAAAATGGACAGGGCTTCCTCGCCATTTTCCTTCTCTATCTCTTCCAAATGGCTGACCCCCCCCCCCCCATCTATATTTATAGACGAATGGCCACATGTCAACTTGCGACAGCCGCAGTTGAACCTGCGGCTGGTCGTGGTGGGCCCGGGCTTCGCGGGTCCAGTCGTCTCGTAGTATGTGCACTCGTGCACTATAATGTCCAATCGAACTTGTAGAATTTCAATCCGAGCATCTAAACAAAGTATATCTGTACTTCTTCGGATCACTTGTGTCGAGAATTACGTAATGATATGGATTAGAGGTTGTACGAAGTCAGGAAGAGGGGTCTATGCCCATGGTCTTCAAGCTTCAAAGTCTATCCAAAGTACTGCCACACGTAATAGTCACTCGGGATTGTCACTCCTCAATTATTGCGGGACATTGTTGTATATATGTATGTATGTATGTATGAAGTGTTAAGACGACATGCCATTTGTCCGATGAACAAGATGATGTGTGACTCCTTGTCGGGGTTATCGCCGGGTTAAGTTGAAAGTAGCCGTTTCTCAGGGTTACAACTGAGATTGGACCACTTGTTGGTATGTTGCGATATTATCTTATTGATGTGGTCAGATGACATTGTTGGTATGTCGGGGTTATCACCGGTTTAAGCGGAAAGCAGACGTTTCTCAGGGTTATGTCTGAGATTAGACTGCTTGTTTGTGTGCCTCATTGTCATCTGTGTATGTTCCTGTCTGAGGTATGTGTGCTTTGACAGGATGTATATGGTTGAAGCTGATCGCATGTGTTTAAAACAAGCATTTCTGGTGTTATCGCTGGAACTGCAATGACATCTCTTGGGGCTATCACCAAGGATGGGGTTGCTACTCCCAGTGTTGTCTCTGGGACTAGAACTGAACGTCGTGGTGTTATCGCCAAGACAGAATTATTCTCTCCGATGTTGTTGCCTGTCTTTTGATCTGCATATCTTGGGGTTATATCCGAGATTGGAAATGACATTCCCAGGTTGTGTTCCGGGTTTAGAGCTGAACTTCCTATAGTATCTAGAATGGTTGTAAGATGTCTTTTATGGTTTTCTCCAAAAGATGAATCTACCCTCCTGCAATGTCAGTAATAGGAGTGCAAAAACTTTCTAGTGTCTACAAATGCCCCTCTTTATCATATTCATGCAATGCAAGGCATGAATAGGATAAAGAATCCTAGACACTTGAAATACAAGTAACATGATGCAAATGTATGTAGAATGTATGGATGATTGTCAAGAAATCCTGCTGGGATGACACTCAGTAATGGCTTGGACATGCGATCCAAGTCTTCAAGGATGTTGACGTTGGGACTACCACCAAAGTCTTGAATCCTAGACACTGGTTTATACTCCATAGAGGTACCTCTTATGTGGAAGAGATCTATGGGAATAAAGCTTTGTCTGCTTTGAGGATGTGTATAACATGTTTCTTCATACTGTCAGAGTTACTGCCAACAGTTGGTTGTTTTCAGGGTTGCCTGATCTCCGCTGATGTGTGCATCACCGGATGAATCCCTCTTGGGTGCATTGTCAAGGCTGCTTGACCTTCATTGATGTGTGTGTCAATGGTAGAATTGTGTTCTCGACCTTGCTGAGGAAGGTTGCTTCAATGGGTTTACTCGCCATTGGTACATATGACGTCAAGGCTGCTTGACCCTCATTGATGTGTATATCAATGGTTACATTGCATTGTAACCCCCGCCGGGGACATTTTATATTTCATGGTTTTGTGTTGTAACCCCCGCTGGGGATTCATAGACGTTTGATAACTTCGGCGTTGTAACCCCCGCCGGGGAGGTTTAGGGTTGTATCCCTGCAAATGATGGCATCGGACCTTTGTGGGGTATTGCAGAGCAAGGTTTGTGAAAGCTGAGCTTATTGGTATAGTATACCATGTATTCAGGCGAATACCATTAAAGCGACGGGAGTTTAACTCTGACCGACAAGAAACCAGGATTTCAGGTTGTTCCGCTCAATCGCGTAGCGTTTTTATTCCTGATTTGGCCTTTTCAGCTTGTGAGACCTCCTTTGTAACTCTAATTGGATCGATTCGAAGGTGTGGGACCCATGTAGGGGGGCCACAGGTGTACCTGCAGGAGCCATAGGTTGACCAGCGGCCAGCCGTGCCTATGTATAGGCGGCTGGTTGCTTTTATAAGTCATTTTCAAGCTGCGCCGCGAAGGAAATCTGAGAGCTTCTCTACAGATCTACTGAGTTCGGGTAACTTTCTTCATATTCTGTCATCGTACAAGCGTTCTTCACTGTCTTGGTAACACATGTATGTATTTTTTTTCCAATTTCTGTCTATTGGAAGATGACTTATCGCATGAAATGCATTTAGACACATAGTAGTGAATATGCATGCTGATATGACTTGATAAAAATATTCAACATAGCAAATGTTAATATTAAACCATACTAAACATAATGATGTGAAAAAATTTGACTTTTGAAGCAGTCAAATTGACACTTTTTACTGTCATTTCTTATCCTATCTGATGACAAATGAGTAAAAGTAGAATAGTAAAATAATCCTGGTAATTAGATTACACTTACGAATTTTCTACTGTGATGTGATGAATGCATACAGGATGTATATGACTGTGTACAGGTGTGCTACTGAATGGCCACCTAGTCATGCCTATGTGCATGTGGATAGTCCCATTTACAAAGGGGCTATGGCAAAAATTTTCCAAAATGTAGGCATTGGATAGTTATGCATTTTTAACTCTACAATAGATGTATGTTAAAATAATGCATGTATGCATGTAATCATAGAATGCATTTTGAAAAAGACTTCAGGTACGAAATTACCACACCCTTTCTGAGGTGATTTGGAGACTTGCTGTACAGATATTATGGATCTAGATCAGCCGAGCAGTTCCCGAAGGACCACTTCTGGTGTACGAAGGAGGGCTTTTGAAGAGCCTCATCGTCGTTCTATGAGACAACCTCGTCGTTTGGCGGAGGCAGTGGTACGTCCTATTCGGGTTGAGGTGCCGAATGTTGAGGACGAGGAGGAGGATGTACCGTTCGAGATTCCTGCTCCTGTTGTAAGTGTTCCCCGTAGGAAATTGCTAGGTATTCAAGTGGCGAACCCAGATCTTTTGGGTGACTTGAGTAGGCATCCTTCAGTATACCTGCACACAAACGAGGTATGAAGTTAGATCTTTAATCTTCCTTATTTCCTATTGAAGAGAAGTCAAGGATTCTGATGTTGATCTGCATTTGATGTAGGTTCCCGGCTTCATACAGCCTCAAGGGAACTGGTTTAGCATCCATTCTATATATCAGGCCTTGCATGATGACTATAGTGGGATCGTCCATGGCTGGGGATTCGAGTGGTTCTTCTCCATTCTACCCCGTCGTTGTCCCTTGGGTTACCTCAGGGCATTGTCTGAGCGGTGGTTCCACCAGACTCAATCACTTCATATGTTAGACTGCGAGGTGATGATAACGCCAATGGATTGGCGGTTTATCACAGGTATGGAGTTTGGAGGGGAGCCGGTGCCTTGCACAGCGGATATCACCCCTACTGCCGTCAGATCCTTGTTGGGAGTTCCGGTGGAGGCGCTCAAGGGCAGGACTGTTCGGACAAGTCCTTTGAGCATAGATGCTATGAGCGGGCTGTTGAGTGAGCCCATACCTGATGATGTGAGAGTCAGGGATCGCATTCTTCGACGATTGTTCTTGATGATCATTAGGGGCTGCTTCATAGAAGATAACTCTTCTACGGTGTCTTTCGCTTTGATCAGCGCCACTCGACACGTGGACCGTATAGGAGAGTATGATTGGGGTTCCTACACCTTTGCCTACTTCCTCAAGGGAATGCGCATGCGATCACAGGGCTTGACCGAGGCGTGGTTAGGATTCTAACCATTTCTACTGGTGAGTGTTTCTCTTGTCTTTTCCCATGTATAGGTTAGGAGTGTTGACTGACAGCAGATATATGCCTTTGTGTTGGCAGTTTTGGACCTATGAGAGGCTCCATTATTTGCGTCTTGTGAGCATGTTAGGTTTAGATATCTATCCACGAAGACGGAGATTGCATCATTCCATACTAGCGGAGGTCCTTGTTGCTGAGGGTTTCACTCATTGTCGCATGCAGCTGGAGCTATTGACAGCTGATGTCATCACGTGGATTCCCTACTCTGGAGAGCATTTGGGAGTTGGCTTTGAGGATGGGTACCCAACTGTAGTAGGGTACGTTATATCCACCCGTAGGATTCCTCTCTTTACAGATGGAGGATGAGAGCTCTATTTAGGAGAGCGTGCTATTAGGAGCACTACAGGAGAGATTCGTATGCTGATAATGCCTCCTGTCAGGCGTTATTGGCCTGTTTCGCAGTCACCCGTCATTTACATCCCATTGTTGGGGATTGATGGTTTTACATTGTCAGAGGGCCCCTGTTCATAGGAGATGTTCCAGCATTGGTGGATCCCTCGCACGATTGGAGCTCAGACCCATTCCACACAGTTTATGGGGGATATGGTTCCAAGATCCGTGATGATGACGGATTAGCTAGCCTATGTCAGAGATCTGACTCACGTGACACAGATTGAGAGATTAACTCGGTAGCTGGACCGGTCACACCTTTTCATTCGGCATTTGGGCAGAGATCTTGCAGAGGTAGATACTTTTGATCCTTCCAGCTCTGGCGCTGGTCCCTCGGATGAACCATTTGGTTTTGCCGGTGCAGATCTTCTTTTATATAGGCCTGACATCCCTGTAAATAGAGATCCAGTGACTCAGGAGGAGTTACATCAGGTTGACAACATCGATGATGTGGACATCGACACCATTGACTTCTTCTAATGTATTTCTTTTGATAGGCCTCTGTTAGCTGTTGGGTAGCTTCGCCCCATTTCCCTGTATTTTAGCTGTACAGAGATGTATTAGATGATGATATACTTAGGAATGTATGCATAGTTTTCATTCCCTATATCATATTGCCATCTATTGTATCATGCATGTTATTGTTATGCATATGTATGTATGTCCAGATATACTCAGCATTGACCCCTGGATGGTTTTATGACACTGCCCGTACAGATGTCTTCTTCGACAGTTAGCCGTATTGATCATACCCCACCATTTGCGGTGGTAGCTGGTATGCAATCATGGTATGATAGTATATCACCATCAGACATGGTGATCGTAGATGATTTGCTGCAGCATACTATGAACCTACTGATGTTTCAGGTTCCTCCAGGATTCGTAGAGGGCATGCTAGAGCACTGGATATCAGATAGACAGGTATTCCGCTTCGGGGCCCGTGAGTTGACTCCTACTTTGGAGGAGTATGCATGATTGATGATGCTGCCTCTGGACAGACCTTGCGTGCATATGGTTACGGGAGACATGAGTAGACAGTTCATGACTCTCACAGGATTAAGGCGCAGAGTAGTGCAGGATGAGATTACATCCGGCCATGTGATATCCCAGCGTTTCCTGATTGATAGGTTTGGCTCTGAGGACAGCTATTCACAACATTCCGGGGATTTCACCACACCGGAGGATCATTGGCGTTCAGCCAGAGTAGATGTACTGCTTCTGTGCATATTGTCATATGTATACATGCCGCAGTACATGGATGAGCTAGATATTGGTGTTATCATGGCAGTGAGAGCTCTCAGGGAGGGTCATACCATCATACCGATGATTATCGCACAGACCTTGAGGTCGGCTACATACTGCTGCACTTATCCGACAGGAGTGTTCACAGGTAGTTCGATCACGCTGTATGTGTGGTTCATGTCACACTTGAGACCGATTGTCACATTCAGACATCATGGATTTTTTTTCACCCATGAGATAGCCATGTCGTACTCCTTTCAGCCTACGGGGTGTACAGATGCTGCATCTTGGTCCGTTTTCTTGGCAGAGATTGGAGATCCGTTTGATATATTGTCGTGTTCAGGGCTTAGCTCACCTTACAGCTTCATTACTCATGCTCCGGGCATGGATTATCTCCCTCTGGCTGGATTGAGGGGCATGATTACCTACCACCCACTGGTCGTGATGAGTCAGTTTGACCAGTTTCAGGATTTCCATCCGTATGAGGGGGCAGCGAGTCAGCACTTCATGTCGTACCGTTTATCAGCGGAGGACAAATCCAGGTTGTATGCCTGTTGGGATCAGCGAGAGTCGGTTGATTTTTATGTCAGTCATCCAGGTAGTTCTGCAGAGTATTTTACATGGATGGAGACAGAGACTGCATTGGATGCGGCAGTATCCACAGTGCAGGAGACTGACTATGACGATGAAGAGCCTATAGAGGAGGCTATCATTCCCACCGATGACTTGACTGCTGGGCTGCCAGCATTCGTACTAGATTCTCCCACCTCGAGTGCCACTGTTACTCAGTATTCAGCACATCATTTGGAGCAGAGCTTACATCTGATGACCTATGACAGAGATCAGGCTAGGGCCACGATGTTGACAGCTCTTGATGAGAGAGATACCACTCTGTTAGAGAGGGATGAGGCTAGATTAGCCAGGGATGAATTGATAGTTGAGCGGGATGTCGCCTTATCTGCTAGGGATGTGGCCATTGCAGACAACATTTCAGTGAGATCCTAGATGACGGTCAGTCTTGCCGACATGAGTACCACCATTGATGAGCATTATGCCACCATGCAATTAGCCTCTGATCTGTTAGCTCGTGTAGATACCCTTGGGTAGGAGCTTGTAGCATTACCCCCGTTTTCAGAGAGGGATACTATGTTAGATCTGATAGTCCGCATACACAAAGATCTGTAGATAACTTTGTATTTTCCTGCACAGACTAGCTTAGCCATTTTTGTCATATACAACACATATGTATATATCAAACAGTATTATGTATGGCAGAGAAATATATTTTGATTCACTTCCCTTTTAGTTATGCCTTGATACTTGCTTGATATTTACCTGTTTCTCCAGGGCCTTTGATCTGGATGCATTCTGAACTTATCCTTGATAGTTTGACATTGAGACGTCGCAAGATCTCTTAGAACGGATCATTGATTTCTAAAAATCCCCACCATCTTTGGTGTCTTGGGACTGTTATCTATATGAAAAAGTGGAGAGGATGATAGTTTCTTCCTCTCTGAGATTGAACGCTCCACAGATGATCGCCAGTACTTCTATTTGTGAGAAGCCTAGTTAATTCCATCTCTTATGGGTTAGTATTGCTTTTCAAGGCACGATCGCAGCTTAGATGGTCACCGAATCTTCTATTTGTGAGATGAGGTTGGATAATTCCATCCATTTGATCTGAAACTGATGAAGTAGGGTAATTTGAAGGTTGATCCCAGTACCGTGTGACAAATATGTTTGTTCTGGTAGGGGTTAGACTACACCATGAATGGCTGCCTACGTACTCCTGTTGAAGAGGAGATCAAGTCTGCGTAGTTCGAACCTAGTGTAGGAGGTTCAACACTGAATACGGAAGGTAGAAGGGTGTAGAAGTATTTTTGTTGTTTTTGTGAAGAAAGGGCATAAATGTTTTTATTGTTTTTTTCTTTATTACGATCGGGCCATATAGAATATGGTTTCCTATGTACCCCCGGGTATCAGGGAGATCAGGTCGACGTAGTTCTCCCCTCAGGTCGAATCGCAGCTGAAGAGAAGTGCAAATTCTATGTGCAGGCTATACTAAGGGGAGAAGAAAGTTTAATCCTGTAAGGGGATAAACTGCAAGTGTGGAGAAAGTTTGATCCCATATTGAGGATAAACTGCAGGGGTGAAAAGTTTAGTCTCGTCTTCAGGAGAAGTAGGTGTGTTAAAAAGTTTAGTCTCGTCTTCAGGAGAAGCTGCAGGTGTGAAAAGTTTAAAATGAAAGGAAACCAGGCTGCTGGTTTGAAGTGTAAGGAAATCAGGCTGCTGGTTTGGAGTGAAAGAGAACCAGGCTGCTGGTTTGAAAAGGTAAAGAAACCAGGCTGCTGGTTTGAAGTGTATGTTTCCCTGAGGGGCCGAAGAGTTTGTAAAACAGAGAGAAGGTTCAAAACCGGGATGACTGGTGATTTGAGGATCAAAACCAGGATGTTTGTTTGATGGTAACTTCAGACATAGTACCGTTTCACGGTGTCCAAGTTGATAAGCTGTGGAAATTCATCACCATCCATTTCCTGCAACTAGAGAGCACCTCCTGTCAATACTTCCTTGACAATAAATGGGCCTTCCCAGTTAAGAGCGAATTTTCCCTTAGACTGATCTTGGTTGTCAATGATCTTCTTCAAAACCAAGTCATTTTGTTTAAATTGCTGTTGTCGGACTTTTCTGTTGTAGGATCGCGCGATCCTTTGTTGATATAACTGACCATGGAAGATAGCCGCGGTTCGCCTTTCATCTATTAAGGAATTGGAGATACCTGTCTTGTACCCATTGGTCTTCGTCCAACTGAGCATCCATCAATACTCTGAGGGATTCCATTTCCACTTCTATGGGGAGCACTGCTTCCATCCCATAAACTAGTGAGTAGGGGGTTGCCCCAATGGAAGTTCGCATTGAAGTTCTGTAGGCTAATAAAGTTAGGGGTAAGAGGTCAGGCCATTCTTTGTGATTGGCGGACATTTTCTGCATGATCTTTTTGATGTTTTTATTAGTTGCTTCAATAGCACCATTCATCTTTGGTCGGTAGATGACAGAGTTGAGATGTTTGATGTGGAATTTTTTGCATAATTCCTCCATCATGCTATTGTTGAGGTTTTTAGCATTGTCTGACACAATGACCTCTGGTTATCCATATCGATAAATAACATTGCTTCCGATGAATGAAATGATGACTTCTTTAGTAACCCTGGGGAAGGAAGTTGCTTCTACCCATTTGGTGAAGTAGTCGATCATGGTGAATATGAATCGATGTCCATTACTGTCTTTGGGCTCGATGGGCCCGATCACGTCCATTCCCCACATTGAGAAGGGTCATGGCGAACTCATATTGTGGAGTTCCCTTAGAGGGGCGTGGATAGCATTCCCATGGATCTGACATTGATAACACCTCTTGACGTGATCATCACAGTCAGCTTTGAGTGTAAGCCAATAATGTCTTTTTCTGAGAATTTTCTTGACAAGTAGGAGTCCACTCATATGAGAGCCACATACTCCACCATGGATCTCATCCATGAGTCGTTGAGCTTGGTCTTTGTCCAGACATCTGAGGAGTCTTAACCCTGCATCTCTTTTATAGAGTGCATCTCCTCTCAGGTAGAATTTCATAGCAAGTCAATGAATCCGCCTCTTCTCAGTTAGGCTCGCCTCAGCGGGTGTAGATCCATCTCGTAGATACTCCTTGATATGCTGATACCAAGGGTTGTGGATGGCAGACAACTCATCTGATACTTCTCTAATGTAACTCCCATATACTGGGGCTTTATGCATAGCAATCGTGATGCTTGGCATGTTTTCCTTATCAGGTATGTAAACCAAGGAGGCCAATGTTGCTAATGCGTCTGCAAAGTCATTCTTATTACCAGGAATGTGTAAAAGGAGATTTCTTCGAACTCCAAAGCCATCTGTAAAACTTACCAAATTGCTTGATTTCCAATTCAGAAACCACAAAGACAGTTAACCGCCTGATACCCATTGAACGGGCAAGTTTGAGTCCCATGATACAGCCTTCATACTCAGTTGTGTTGTTGGTATTGACAAACTTTAATTGGACGGCGACGGGATACTGCTCCCCCGTGCAGGATATTAAAACTGCTCCAGCACTGGAGCCTTCTGAATTGATAGCTCCATCAAAATACATTTTCCACGATCGGCATGTATCGTACTGATGGGTTAGTTGAATTGCCATTACTCCTTCGTCAGGAAAGTATGTTTTTAAGGGTTTGTAGTCCCCTGCAGGTGCGACAGCCAGTTTATCCACAATTCTTTGACCTTTGACAGACTTTTGTGTCACATAAACGATGTCAAATTACTGTAGGATCAACTGCCATCTGGACAGTCGACAATTCAGTATGGGTTTGCTGAACACATACTTAAGAGGATCCACACGGGATATGAGATGGGTTGTGTGACCATGTAGATAATGTTGTAATCACATGGAAGCCCATGCTAAAGCACAACAAGTCTTCTCAATCAGAGTGTACTTGTGTTCACTGACGCTGAATCTTTTGCTGAGATAATAGATAGCTCGTTCTTAGCCTCTATTGTTTTTCTGCCCCATCATACAGCCCATAACATTGTCATTTATAGACAGGTACATGAACAGGGGAACATCATCCCTGGGAGGTACCAAAATAGGAGCGTTAATCAGCAGCTCCTTGATTGTGAGGAAAGCTTTTTGACACTCATCATTCCATTCCATGGAGGAGTTCTTCCTTAAGAATTTGAAGATTGACTCACAGGTTGTTGTGAGTTGAGAAATAAATCGGCTAATGAAGTTGATTCATCCCAAAAATCCCCGTATTTCCTTCTCTGTCTGAGGAATGGGCATTTCCTTGATGACCTGGATTTTGATAGGATCCAGTTCAATCCCTTTGTGGCTGACTAGGAAACCTAGCAACTTGCCTGACTTAACACCAAAGGCACACTTGGCGGGATTCAACTTCAAGTTGTACTTACGCAACCTGTTGAACAACTTTTTGAGATGGTCTAAATGGTCATCCTCCTTCCATGATTTGACAATGATGTCATCAACATAGATCTCTATCTCCTTATGCATTAAATCATGGAAAAGATCCATCATAGCTCGCTGGTATATTTCTCCAGCGTTGATGAGGCCAAACGACATCCGTCTGTAGCAAAAGGTTCCCCAAGGCGTGATGAAAGCAGTTTTCTCACGATCTTCCTCAGCAACCATAATTTGATGGTACCCCGCGAAGCAATCAGCAAAGGAGTACATGCCATACTGAGCAGTATTTTCAATAAGAATGTGGATAAAGGGCACGGGAAAGCTATCTTTCAGGCAAGCTTTGTTCAAATCCCGATAATCCACGCAGACTCGTACCTTTCTTCCTGGTTTAGGTACGGGAATAATGTTAGATATACACTCCGGATATGTAGACACCATGATGATGTCAGCTTGAAACTGTTTCACAATTTCTTCTTTAACCTTTAAACTCCACTCAGGTTTCAATCGCCTGAGCTTTTGCCTAACTGGCTTGAACCCTTCTTTAATGGGGAGGCGATGAAGAATAATGTCAGTGGACAAACCCACCATGTCTTCGTGAGACCATGCAAACATATCCTGGAATTGGGTTAACAGCGCAACCATGTCATTCCGTTGATTTTTGGTAAGGTTTGAACCAATCTGGATTAGCATAGGGTTGTCTAAGGTTCCAAGATTGAAAGGAGTGGTTTGATCAAGATTGGGTTTGGGTTTGTCGGTGACCCATTCCTTAATCTCTTGAGGTGTCTTAATTTCCTCTTGAATGTCCATCAAGTCTGAGTCCAACTTTGCATCAAAGTTACAGCCCTTGTGGAGAGAAGGAACCTCATCAGCAAGTACAGGCACATCTAAATTCAGAGTCCTGAAACAAAATATGTTTTCACTTAATATATGCAACTGTTCGATCATACAAAAGTGTTAACATGTATATGATAAAATTATTGTTAATGCTGTAAAGGAAAGCAAGCAATTAAAGTTATCTACAGGGCAGAGGGATTTTTTGCCCATTTTACCCTCGTCGACTAATGCATGGAGTGCTGCTCCAATTGTCGAGGGCAAAGTCCTGAAGGACTGCAGTGATAGAAGGATCGTCAGTGTCCTCCTTTTCCCGAATGATAACCATGACATCTGGGCAATCATCGTCTGGGGTGTATCTGTTTGTATGTTCATCATGAATAATGACGTGAATGCCTGCCATCCTCAAGGCAAGGTCATGTTTGCGTTTCTGCTCCTTTTCTTCCATCTCAGGATCAGGAATCAGCACCTCTTTAGCTTTGATTGGTACTGGTCTCGGAAATAGTATAGCCACAACATGAGATGGTACCTTTACTGGAGATTGCATTAATTCATAAGGTAAAGGTATAGAAAATTACTGTGCGGCAGAAGCTTGAGGAACCTGCTTAAGCTTATGAGGATTCCTGTGAGTGGAATTGACAGAATAGCCTAGCCCGGCTGTCCCAATTTGACTGGACATTTGGATAGGGTGCTTAATACCCTGTTGATCCTTACCAAGCCCTTATCCAGGTTGGTAACCAATAACATTATTTCTTGAGTGGCTGATATAACCTCGTCAAAAATCTTGGGTACGGGAAGTGGCACTCCAATAGAATGGTATTGCGTGTTACTCACTTCCAGAGTATGAAAACTGGCCGGCTTAACTTCTGAATTGAAGCTGATAATTAGTAGAGTTCCTGGGATAGGACATTCCGGCTCAGCATTGAAAGTGACTAGACTGTTGTTGATGATGTATTTGAGTTGTTGATGTAAGGTGGAGGGAACAACTCCAGCCATGTGTATCCATGGTCTCCCCAATAGCAGGTTATATCCTGAATCTATCTTGAGGATGTGGAAGGATACATTAAATGTATGAGGACCAATCTCAATTGGTAATTCAATTTTCCCAATGGAATTTCGCCGAGATCCATCAAAAGCTCTGATGATCGTATGGCTACTTTGTATTCGCTTGAGATTGATATTCATCTTCACCAAGGTGGCATAGGGACAGATATTCATAGATGAGCCTCCATCTATCAAAACTCCAGCTAGCATATACCCAAAAGACAACACTGCGATGTGCAGTGGTTTACAATGACCGGCCCCTTCGGTAGGTATATCGTCATCAGTGAAGGATATCACATTATTGTTGAAAATGTGATCAACCAAATTTTAAAATTTTTCTACATCCATTGATTTTGGTAAGTAGGCTTCTTCCAAAACCTTTAGAAAAATCTTCCGATGCTCCTCGGAAGAGAAAACCAAGTCTAGTATTGAAATCTGGTGTGGAGCTTCTCGCAAGCTTAAAACCACTTTGGCTTCATTATGACCCATAATATGGAGGAATTTTTCAATCTTCTTCATGGACATCTTCCTCTTTGCTTCGCAAGTAGGCTTGATAACCCATTAGTATGAGACGTAGATCCTTTAGCTTCTCCATAATTCCATGGAACTTTGTGTAAGCTGACAACAGGATGTTGTGGTCTGCAAGGCAAAGGAATTGGCTCTGGTGCGGCCACTTTCAAAGGATTATCAGCTCCTTTGAGTTGAATTGGTTGTATGGGAATTCTTTTGACAGTCTCATCACCCACATCAGATATAACTGCTATTGATCCCTTCAATTAAGTAGGGTATGCATTCACACCGTTAAGTTGCACAGTGTAATCATCTGCTACTTGCAGGACACCGCTATCAATAAGATTCTAAATGAGATGGCGGAGTGCCCAACATTCTTCTATGTTGTGACCGCGAGAATGTGAATGATATTGACACATTTCATCAGGATTGAACCGCCCTGGGTGGGAATTGATTGGAGGGAGAAGGAATGTGATTCTTCCTTCGTAAATCAGCATTTGAATTATCTCTTCCAGAGATTGGCCCAGATAGGTGAATTCCCTTTGATTGGCGAAATCCCGACAGGCTTTAGCACTTGCTCGCTTTGTAACCTTATCCTCCATAGCTTCGCTTTCTGAAGGTGTTGATTGAGCATTCATAACAAATGGAAGGAGATAGGCATGCTCCTGCCTGATTAGTTGGCGTGTGACTTGATGGTGGTGTGTCACCAGCTCTGCCAATTGCTCAATTTGTTTGCAAAGAGCTTTCATTTTTCGTTCCATAGTAAACTGGAACTTTGTATAATCCCATTTTTCAACACTGTCTTTAATGGGTTGGGATGATTCACCAGTAGAATTGGAATCATGTCCAGTGCTCCAACTGATCATGTTGACCTCTTCCTCTTTGTGTTGAGGGAGAGGGTTGTCTTGTACATGGGGTTGATCTGGTTTGGTGACCACGATCTCACCATTGTCTATTAGATCTTGAATCTTGTGTTTCAAGGCCCAACAATCTTGAGTATCATGTCCGGGTGCCCCAGCATTATAAGCACACTTCCGATTAGCATTGAAACCCTTCCCATTAGGGTTAGCTGGTGGAAGAAGATGTGTAATTTTCTTCTGAGCAGTCAGAAGAGCAAGAATGTTCTCGAGCGAATCCCCTAAGGGTGTGAACGCCCGAGGTCGATTTACTTATCCACTTTTGGGCAATAGAGGGTTTGAAAATTGTGCTGGAAAAGGGGAGTAGTTTCTCCTCTACACAGGCATGCTTGGATTGCCTTTCTTTCCTTGTAGTATCAAGGAAACATCCTCCTCTTTCTTTTTATGGACCCTCCGGGGGTTGTTTCCATAAGATCCGGACTGGATGTGCTCAGCAACAACTTTGAGAGCGGATAGGTCTTGGATTTTACCGGACTTCAATCCCATCTCAGCGATCTTGCCGTGTTTGATCATTTCAGAAAATGGTTTGCCAATACCAGCTAGAACTCTTTCATAGAAAGGAGCTTCATGTACATCTATGAAGGTCATGGCCATCTCTGATTCTGTCATGGAAGGAATAACTTGAGCAGCAAGGCGCCTCCACCTTTGAGCGTACTCTCTAAATAACTCATTAGACTGTTTCTTGACTTTGGTAATTTGATACCGATCAGGAGCCATCTGAGATTGAAAACTGTATTGATTGAGGAAGGCATGAGCCAGTTCTTCCTAACTGTGGATCTTAGAGTTGTCTAATCTGGTATACCATGAACGGACTTCTCCAGTCAGACTTTTCTGAAATAGCTGGATTCTGAGCTTTTCATCCTCAGCATAAGATCCAAGTTCTCCAATGAACACCTTTAAATGTGTGTAAGGATCCCCTAATACGTCATATTTTTCAAAATCAGGGGTCTTGAATTTCTCTGGATAATGTACACCAGGAAATATACAAAGGTCTGTATATGAAACACTATCATGTGTTCCAATCCCTTTGAGAGTGTGAATGGTCTCCTCCATTTGGAGTACTTTCTTCCTGATATCACCGGTGTCTGGATCTCCTTTGAGATGGGTGCCTTCAAGGTCTTTGTTGGTTGTATCCAACTGACATTCTGGAATTTTTTTTTTCCAGATTTTGAATTCCCCCTTGTGCAAAGGACTCTATATGTGTAGGTATCTTCGTACCCTGAGTAGACTGGTGTAACTTTTTTAGTAGAACAGCCAAGTATGTAATTTGTTTACTCAATCTGTCAAATTCTTCTTGTGAAACAGGATTAGACTGTTCAGAAGAAGACATGATTGGCTGTAGGCTTGAGGCCTTTTTTGATTTAGAGTGGGTAACCGGCCTAATTTCTTCCCTACAAAAGACTTACATAGTTTATTCTTAGGGTAATATAAATGTTATCATAACATATCCGTTTTAGGAATTTGTCTTGCAAAACCGGTTTAGTTAATTGATAACATGTTATGCACAGATAAAATTACAAGTAAATGTTTTTACAAGTAATTGAAAATGAAGAGTATAAAGAGACTTTCCTCCACATTTGGTTTATCAGAGGCTGACCTATCCTAGGGTTACTCTCGCGACTTTTCGGTATGAAGGTTCCCAGATCATCGTAATCTACTCGACAGGAAGTTAATCTAGTCTTTCAACTTGGAGCGGATCTGAGTGGTGCCTTTACTGAGCCCCGGGGAATTATTCTTTCCACGGGTCCAGTAATCAAACACCGACAGGATAACCTCCTGGTGGAGGGACCACACAACATACATTCACATACAACGTGTCTCACCGTTTATGCAAAATGATGACATGTGCAAAGCAATAATATCACAGATAGATATTTAGCAATGCAGTAAGTAATATGCATTCGTACACATTTATCAGAAATGTAAATGCAACAATCACACACAAGCATATAAAAATTTTGAAAAGCTTGTAATAGCGGCTTAAGCCCTCTTACTGGAGTCCCAAGCAAAGTCACCACCTGTTGACGTCGGGATTTTTGAGTGTCCCTTTTCGTTACTTGACTTTTGGTGTTCTCGTGTTAATGTGACATTTGTTTGAAAAAACAAGTGAAAAAGGTCCGACATGTATAATGTCAACGATTGACTTTAAGAGTCGCCAGTTGGTGTTTTTAACTGGTTGCACCAACGCAACCGAAAAGGTTTGCACATTGACCCAGTGATTTGGCACTGCTAGACGGGTCTATGAAACCGAGATTCATTAAGGGTTCGGGGGCTTGATTATGCTGAGGGAAGATGTTAGGCACCCCCCGACATCCGTGTTACAACGGTGACCGCCACTTCTCAAAGAAATTATTATATGAATATGTGTGTGTGTAGATCAATGTGCAATTATATGAAAGTAGTGTGAGGCCTCATTCGCACCTATATACACAAGGTTTGAATTTTATATGAAAATTCAGTTTTAACCAAGATTTAGCAATGAAGTTTTATAAAAGTGGTTTTTCAAAACTTATGCTCAATAGGAATTGAGACCTTTTTATACTTCTATTTTTATTATTAAATGTCCGGCTTGTTTGCTTTTATTTTCGAGATGTGAAGCATCCTCGAGAAAACAATATACAACAGTGCCGAACTCCTCATGGGCATGACAGCCATCCAAGGAAACTCAGACACTGTAAAATAATGTACAAGCTGCTTACAGCCAGAAAATGTCCATCATGGGAACCGAATCTAGATTCAGTAGACTGAACCTGTGATCACATGATTCCTAGGCTCACAAGATACTGCAATTTGTATGAAAAGCAGTAAGCAGTTATATATATATAAGCTGTAAATATATATATATATATATATATATAAATATTATCAACCGCCGCGAAGTGAACTCCAGGCGGGATAAAATGTAAATAAAGCTGTAAAAGCGATCAACTACCACGAAGTGAACTCTAGGCAGGACGGAATATAAATAAAGCTGTAAATAGCCACAGAGGAAACTCCAGGCTTGACATAAATGTATATATATATATATATATATATATATATATATATATATATATATAAACAGTAAACGCACTGGATGTGAATCCAGGCTCATCGGATATGTCCGACGGCAATTATATATATGTATATATATATATAAGCGAGTAAATGCACCGAATGTAAAATCCAGGCTCATCAGATATGTCTGACAACAATTATATATATATATATAAGCAATTAAACGCACCTGACCGAAGTCTAGGCTCATCAGACAGAGTCTGACCATAGTTTATATATATAAGTATATATATATATACAAAAGCAAATAAACTCTCCAGACCGAAGTCTAGGCTCAATCGAGGCATAACTCGATAATGTTAGTCCATATATACAAAATATATACATATATTAGTATATATATACAGACAAAAATGAAAACCACGGACCGAAGTCTGGGCAAACACACTCACACGACTCTCAACGTGTACAACAGTGTGCGATAATAGGAGAAAGAGGCTTTATGAAATATAAGAAGGCTTACAGTGGACTGCCAAAGTAGACTTCTTTGACTTTAAATGGATAAACATTCAGCTCCCGCCGGATAAAAAGTAGCTATATGTGAGCTAACTAGTGTTTAAAGAAGAGAAAACACTCAAAAGATATGTATGCAGAGTAAAATGGACAGGGCTTCCTCGCCTTTTTCCTTTTCTCTCTCTTCCAAATGGCTGACCCCCCCCCCTTTATATTTATAGACGGATGGCCGCAGGTCAACCTACGGCAGCCGTAGTTGAACCTGCAGTTGGTCGTGGTGGGCCCGGGCTTCGTAGGTCCCGTCGTCTCGTAGTATGTTCACTCGTGCACTATAATGTCCAATCGAACTTGCAGAATTTCAATCCGAGCATTCAAATGAAGTATATCTGTACTTCTTCGGATCGCTTGTGTCGAGAGTTACGTAATGACATGGATTAAAGGTCGTACGAAGTCAGGAAGAGGGGTCTATGCCCATGGTCTTCAAGCTTCAAAGTCTATCCAAAGTACTACCACACATAATAGTCATTTGGGATTGTCACTCCTCGGTTATTATGGGACATTGTTGTATGTATGTATGTATGTATATATGAAGTGTTGAGACGACGTAACATTTGTCGGATGAACAAGATGATGTGTTACTCCTTGCCGGGGTTATCGCCGGGTTGAGTTGAAAGTAGTTGTTGCTCAGGGTTACAGCTGAGATTGGACCACTTGTTGGTATGCTGCGATATCATCTTGTTGATGTGGTCAGATGATGTTGTGACTCCTCACCGGGGTTATCGTCGGTTTAAGCGGAAAACCGTCGTTGCTCAGGGTTATGTCTGAGATTGGACTGCTTGTTTGTGTGCCTCACTGTCATCTGTGTATGTTCCTGTCTGAGGTATGTGTGCTTTGACAGGATGTATGTGGTTGAAGCTGATCGCATGTGTTTGAAACAAGCATTTCCGGTGTTATCGCCGGAACTGCAATGACATCTCTTGGGGCTATCACCAAGGATGGGGTTGCTACTCCTAGTGTTGTCTCTGGGACTGGAACTGAACATCGCGGTGTTATCGCCGAGATAGAACTATTCTCTCTGGTGTTGTTGTCGGTCTTTTGATCTGTATATCTCGGGGTTATCTCCGAGATTGGAAATGACATTCTCGGGTTGTGTTCCGGGTTTGGAGCTGAACTTCCGGTAGTATCCAGAATGGTTGTAAGATGTCTTTCAGGGTTATCTCCAAAAGACAAATCTACCCTCGTGTAATGTCAGTAATAGGAGTGCAGAAAATTTTAAGTGTCTACAATCATTACTAAGCTCAGGGCTTATAAATAACTATTTCCTTAACTCAATTCTAGATGGTCACTCAAACATTTGGAGAGGCTTTATTTACTCCTGGCTCAGAGTGCTTGAAGGAGTTCCCCTCACCTGAATCAATGAAAAAGAGATTCATAATATCAACTAAACCACCCAAAGAATATCTTCAAACCAAAAAGGTTGAGGGGAATGATAACAATAGTTCACAGAAGGAGAAGGATGTGGCTGATGATGTAGCTTGGGGCAGAGAACTCCCGAACCTCAAAGATGGGACTACTGATGATAAGGTGTAGGCAGACACTTCAGTTATTATGCCTATTCTGTTGATTTTGGTAAACAGAGTTTGATCCTTTGCCAACTAACTCTCTTCTCGCGGGATGATTTAGATGAAGAAGATGACCTAGATGAGGAAGATAATGATGAAGATAAATCAAACCAGATTCTCTCTCTGAAAATACTGTCAATACAAATAAAAGATACTGTCAATACAAATAAAAGATAAAATCGTATTCAAAATTTGAAAATTTTGTATACAGTAGGGGTCTTCTTCTGCATGATTACATAATACAAGATTTGTGGCCAATTCATCTCTCTCTTTGTTTATATGAAGATGATGTCAAGTGTCAATACATACAAATTACAATGATACAAGTATACTGTATACAAGCAAGCACTAGGCAACAGCCAACTAGATAAGGGCATAATAACCGGCTAACTCATAAACAAGTAAAACAACTACAATCCGCACACAGTTTTAAAACAACCACATAAGGCCATAACTCATGATTTCTTAGTTTTAAAAAAAATTGTTAATATATTAAAAAAATATTTAATTATTATGCATGCGGTATAGCCGAAAATCGAACCGAAAAAACCAATACCGCGTTTGTACCGAACTGGTACCGGTTCGGTTTTTTCGGTGCCAAATCAGTTTTTTACCGATGAGAACCCCTATATGGCATGTAGACTTAAGAAGTCCATTTATGGGTTAAAACAGACTTCTCGACAATGGTATCTTAAGTTTCACAAGGTGATGAGTAATTTTGATTTTAAGAAAAATATAGTGGATAAATCCATATACTTGAAGGTCAGTGGGAGTAAATTTGTTATTCTTATTTTGTATGTTGATGATATATTACTTGCAAGTAATAATTTAAACATGTTGTATGAGACCAAATGTTTTCGTTCTGGAAATTTTGATATGAAGGATCTTGATGAAACCTCTTATGTTATAGGTATTGAAATTCATCGAAATAGGTCTTGCATGATATTAGGATTGTCCCAAAGCGCTTATATTGACAAAGTTATTAACAAATACAGCATGAAAAATTGCTCCCTTACTGTCTCCCATGTTGTTAAGAGTGACAAATTTGTTCATATCATTAATGTCCTAAGAATCAACTTGAACGTGATCAAATGAATCTTACTCCCTATGATTCTGTGGTTGGGAGTCTTATATACGCTCAAGTTGTACATGTATCGATATATCATATATAATTGGCATGCTTTGATGTTACCAGTCAAATCCATGTTTGGATCATTAGAAAATAGCCAAAAAGGTTTTACGCTACTTACAGGGTACTAAGGATTTTATGCTTACATTCAGAAAAATAGATAACCTTGAAGTTGTTGGTTATTTTGATTCAGATTTTACTAAGTGTAAAGACAAAAAGAAATCTACATCAGGGTACATATTTATACTTTTAGGAGACCCTATTTCGTGGAGAAGTCATAAGCATGAGTTAACTACCACTTCCACGATGATGACATAATATGTGACTTGTTATCATGATACTTGTCACGCCGTATTATTGGGGAATCTTATTTCAGGACTTAAGGTTGTAGATTTCATTTCAAAGTCATTGAAAGTATTTTGTAATAATGATTCTGCTGTTAGTTTTTTCAACAACACCATTTCGAGTGGTGCTGGACTATACCTCAACACTAAGTACTTATTTGTCAGGGAAAAAGTTGAAGATCAAAACGTTGTCATTAAGTATATTAGTACGCATGATAAGCTAGCGGATCCACTTACGAAAGGCTTACCACCCAAGCTCTTTTTAGAACATGTTGTTGGCATGGGTTTAACTGGTAGTCTTAATTAGTGAGTTATTTTGATGTAAGACAACAATTTTGAGCTCATTGTTTTGAACTTTGCATTATGTTTATGGTTTGCTATTCTCTTTATTGTGCACACTTGAGATTTTATGAGCAAATAGTTATGTTTTGGACCATATGAATGAGTTTAATTTATTAACACTTATGTACATTCTATTCATACATGTTATGCTTAATGTTAATCTTTATTCTAATAAAAGTACTAATTGTGTAACTAATGGGGATCTTGTGTTGATAATGACACAAAATTTTATTAATTCACATTGGTGTTTTTATTTGAACAAGATGTAGATATTAAATTAATACTTGACCAAATTAATGATTGTAAGCGTTATATTGTGTATATAAATAGTATTTCGGCTAAGTGGGAGAATGTTAAAATATTTTATTTCCTTATGTGGCCTCTACTATTTATATATGTAATTATTGAGCTTACAAATTGTATTAATTTAATCATTTTATTTATGGATTTGATAATTAATTATGCAGCTTATAACTAATATTACTGATAGTACTTTGCATAATGGGCTCTAGGGTTTCATAATCTTGATGGACGATTTTGACCCTTAGTTATTCTATAAATAAAACAGTTAGGGTTTGATCTCAATTGTTATCTCAAGAATTTTATACACACTTATACATCAATCCTAAGATTGAGAGAGGCAATTAAATACTTTCACCCTTAAGCGCAGTGGAAGCGTGATACATACAAGATGACTTCTCTCAATTCATGTATGTTCGTAATTGATTAATTAATTTTATTCTATATAATAGCACGTTCCGATATAATTGTTTAATAGTGTGTAGTGGAGAGACAATAACAAGAAGGTTAAAACTTTCTAAAGGAATGAAACAAACGTACAACATCACATTATTTGTTTTGCCTACTTGTCCCCATGATACTAGCTCTCATTAGACCTGGCAATTTAGGTTGAGAACAATATAGTTAACCAAAACCACTTAGATCTATTGAGTTGGTTAACTAGTTTTTAGATTATGAATTGGTTCAATTTTGTACTCATATTATTAATTACAAATATAGTTTGAAACTAGTTTAACTAATTTTAACCTATATTAGTCTATAATATTGGATTTCTTTTTTCTAAATATCTCTCAAAGCCCGTGGCGGAACCAGAACTTTTGAGAGGGGATGGGGGTCAAAATATACTTGTAAAATCATGACGACAAAGATACGAGCTACAATCCGATCCGAAGAAATTCCTCTTGCAAAAGTATTGTAGAGAAAAGTCTTGCAAAAGATAGAGAGACAATATTTGAGTTGGAAAAGCCGAAAGAAATTCCTCTTCCGAAGAAAAATGAAGTTGACGAGGTAAAGTTGAAAGAATTGAAGCGAGAGAAGGAGATAGCTAAAGCTAAGCAGTCGTTTGAAAGGAAGAAAAAGTTGGCAGAGAAAACGGCCGCTAAAGTGGCCATAAAAGCTCATAAGGAAGCTGAAAAGAAACTCGATGAAATTACTTGTGTATACACGCATTACAAGATTATGTAAACAAGAAACTTGGCGTCAGACTTACAACTGATGAAATTTGTGATTTTTTTAACTGATGAAGCACTCAAATTAACAACTTGAGTTAACTTATAACTCATGTATGTACCTCAATTTACAAAAAGAACCCATTAATTTTTATGTTTTAACCAAATTAACCTCTTTATGACATTTATACAAACACATGGTATGCAAGCTTTAAAAATCATAGTTTCATGAAATCTAAGCATATAAACACATAACCTCCGTACATAATTCCATCCTTGTATCATCTAAACCCTTCATGGTTACATAATCAAAATTCTCTCAATCAATTTCACATCAATAACAAATATATTCCATCCAATTTCTATAAATTTATTTAAAAAATAATATATTCATTTTACAAATATATTCCTTTGTTTGGTAAATTAATTGGTTGAAGACTTACCTCAACTTTGATTGTAGTTGAATTGAATTCCTCCCATAGTTTCTTTTGCTATGAATCTCTTTTAATCCCAACTTAGACCATCAATTACTCCGCCCTTGCTCCTGTTGCTTTATCTATATACCAGGATAATTGTTCTGAAACAGGGGGTCATATATGACAATGATAATAGTAACAACATGTTATGGAATAAAAATAGGTAAATGTTATCATTAACGTTTAATACTGAAATCAACACTCAACATTGGTTCGAACCAAAAAATTTACATCCGCTACTATTTGCAGCGGACAACGACGGATTACGTTCACTACTAATAGTAGTGGATGCTACAAAAAATAGTACAGTTGTCTGCTACTAATAGTAACGGACGTGGATTTTTCAGTTCTAATATCGGTCATTGGTTCTTATATTGAACGATAAAAATAATGTATACCCATTTTTAATTCATAACAAATTAATACATCATATAAATCATTACTTTTATATATATATATATATATATATATATATATATATATACGGAGCCATTCTCCAACGGACTGGCTTCGATATATAGAAAAATTCAAGAACAGACTGGTCCGTTAACGGACCAGTCCGTTGGAGAACGGCTCCAATATATATATATGATTAGTCCCATTAACTAAACTTACAATTGTTTAGGGATTTTTGTTTCAAGTTAATTTATACATTTATGTTATTATACTAACATTGTATCACTTTATACTAACATTAAAAAGTAAACTCAATTTCATTATGAAATTAATTAAACCTTTTCTTATTACATAAAGATTAGCTTATTGGAGTATCATCTATATATATAATTAATAACACAAAATTATCTCTCAATCCTAAGCAATTTAGGAATAATTTTTTAACCCTCAAAATTAGGAATAGAAATTTAAATTTGAAGAAATCATGTTTTCATCTTTTATTTAATTTCAAAATCTTTTCATCTACATTCTTACTATCATAAATATCTACTTACCACTATCTCTTATTTTCATACATTTTAAATTTTAGTTAGTGTTCTTGAAAATTCATTCTTTCATAACAAAAAATATTTAATTATATAATAATTTTTATTATTATATTATTATACAAGTATAACTATTGAAATTTAATAAGATTTTACTTATTAAATATATATATATATATGACTATATAATTAAATAAATCACTAATTTAAAGATGAATGCTATTATTTATATTATATAAATAAATTAACTATGTAAGTTTCTAATTTCATTTATATTACAAAAAATAGGTCAAACATGTCTGTTAAGATTGATTGTTTGTCCATCGAGATTGAAGTCATTCTCAATTGACCTTGTCATTGCCCCACGTGTCAATTTTTTTATTATTCGACGAAGTCCGTTCTCGACGGCAAATCCGTTGATATTGAGGTCAAAAGAGATAGCATTCCGTTTGTCGATATTAGTGTCATCGACTATGAGATAGATTCTTGTAGTGATTATTATACATTCTTAATAATATTATATATATTTAAAATAAAATAACTTATTTTTATAAAAATCATCATACGCAATATTAATCTATTATTTTTATAGTTAATATATTAGTATAGTAAATACAAAAATATAAACAATACAATAATTTTATATAAAAGGGGGCGGGGGCGGGGGCGGGGGCGGGGGCGGGGGCGGGGGCGGGGGGGATAATGAGCTAGTATGTTTTTAAATGTACTATAAAATGTAATTGTTCCTATAATGAATGTGAAGAGATATGGCTGGCATATCTAAATAATAGTTCAATTGGGCTTGACCATATAGGCAATCGGTTGGTTTCTTCTTATGGGCCAACGGTGTGATACGCATACATATATAGTGATTGAAAATTGGGCCTCCGTTAGAAGGCCCCCCATTTGTAAAATTTATATATTTTGATAATAAATTTTTGTGCCATGTTTATTTCTAAATTATTATGTGTTTAGTTAAGTATTTATGACGTGATAAAGAAATTATGATGTTAAATTTAAAAACGCTGAACGCGTAATCTAATAGACCGATACTTTCATCAAAAGAAATATATATATTTTTTTGGACTCTTTTGCTTAAAAAAAAGAGAATTTAATTATAACGTATATTTAAAAATTCTAGAAGAAAATAAAAAAATATATATTAGAATTTTTAATGAATAAAGTCGAAATTTCTATAGGGTTAAATTAATGTACGTACCAACTGTCAAGCACAAGGTGCATGATCAACTTGAATTTATTTATTACTGTTTAATTAATTTAATATGCAGATGTGATATTATTTAAGTAGAATATATGAATTTAGTACTAAATACCTATTTAAATAAGTTCCAAAAGAAAGCTTAAATATACTATAAAAATAGCACCATTAATTAATTTGATGGACTAATTTTAGCAATTTCAAACAGTAAAGTTATACTCTGATTATAGTGTGTATGCACTTGTAAGTCTGTAACGCTCTTAATTTTTAATTCCTGATAATAATTTTATATTATTTTTTATATTAATTAAATTAATCTATTATAATTATATGTTGTTTGATAAAATTGAATGAAAAGTTCTGAATGTATAAGAGAATCTGAATGAGCTAAATGATGTAGAAACTCAACATAGAATGAAATGATGTGCATGAGAGGTCTTTGGGTCCATTCTTGCCAAATGCAAGAATGTTAAATTTCAATTGAATATAACAAAAAATAAAAAAAATAAAAATATGAAATGATGTGTTTGATAATTGTCTGTCTAAAATATCTGAATACTTGTATTTCTATTTTTTAACCTTCTGGACTATTATGAACAAATTATTATGATGTAATTATAAACTTGTGAACAATCTTTGATGGAATATAGTATTAGTAATATAATTTTAGGAATAAACACTAATTTTTAATAATATTCTATTAGTCGATAAAACCAAAACAAAAAACTACAACAATATTCATTAAATTAATTATTGACCGAATTGTTAAAGATTTTTTTTTTAAATAATTTGTAAATAACAAAATCTATTTACAATAATAAAAAAAAGATGAATATTAAATGTAAATTTTAATTGTATACGAGGATAGGTAGATAAAAATATCATTCAATACTACTTTTTATTGATTCAACTACAATTTTTTGAATGAATCGTTCAGACACGTTCAGAGTTTAAAAATTATAAAACAAATAATCTGAATAATTTAATCGACCAAATTTAAATTCATTCAAGTTTATTCGAATGTAAACAAACAGGTCCTTAGTTCTACATTATATTATTATATTATATATTATATATAAATACAACACAGCCAATCAATTGAAATCAATTTGACAATCAAAAATACAGAACAACCAATCAATTGAAATCAATTTGACAATCAATTTGGTATCAATTTGACAGCCAATCAATTGATACCAAATTGAGTCTAATTTCTTAACCTAGTCCTTTATTCTTGGGACTAATTAAGCTTACGGACTTGATGGGTCACCTAATCTGTTGCCATGCCTACCCCGGAAAATACCCGCCTGTGGTCAGCCAACTTACCAGCAACTTAATTTGACCATAATTATCATGATTAATAAATTAGATAGAATATAATAAAATAAAATAAAATATGAGTACACAATTAGCATTAAGGCTCATGCATTTTCATATAGTATTTAATTACAGCCTGTTATTCTTAAACTATTATCAAGTGCTAACCAGAAATAGAAAGAAAAAAAATCTTAATCATCTAGGGTAGCTTACTAGGTTTCTTTCCCTTTTAGTAAAATATAAAATAAAATAATAATAAAAAAAATAGATAGAGTGGTAGCTGATAGAGCTAGCGTGCTTCAAAATTGAATATATTTTAAACATAACGTCTGGAATATTGATGACCAATTAATAATTGACCTAATTAACTTGTTTAAGCAATAATCATATACCAAATCTGAAATCTCAACCAACCAATTATATATATATATATATATATATATATATATATATATATATATATATATATATATCTATATATCTAATAAAATACAAATAATTTTGAATTTTTCGCTCATTCAATAAATCATCTGGGCCGTCCAAAGTTTGGGATAAATCTCACCATCCATCTATCTAATAAAATACAATCTATCTAATTTTATCTATCTATATCTATATTCTATATATCTAATTATATCTAATAAAATACAAATGATTTTAAATTTTCCGCTCACTCAATAAATCATCTAGGACGTCCAAAGTTTGGGATAAATCTCACCATCCATCTATCTAATAAAATACAAATGATTTTGAATTTTTCGCTCATTCAATAAATCATATGAGTCGTCCAAAATTTAGAATAAATCCCAACGTCCATAGTGCGGGAGGCACGGGACTGTTGCTAGTATATATATATAACAAGAAGCTGAAAGCAACATCATATATCACTTATGCTACTATGACGTTAGACCAAATCACAGCCGATCGATCTACCAGTTATGATTATAATATATATATACAGTGAACAGAAAATAACCCAAAATTTATAGGGTTGTTGAGATTTGCATCCAAATGTTTAAAATGTATTAATATACATAAAGCTCTCCAAAAACATAGCAGGAATCTAATTTTTTTTCTTTAAAATTGTCATTTTAAAACATTCATCCATATAAATGAGCTTTCTCTAAAATCAAAGAAGTTGACAGGTCAATAAAATTACAAAATCACATATAAAGGACTATTATTAAATATTTAATAAAGCATATATAGATCTGTTTCGTTCAAGTTGAAAGGTCGTTTGCAGCATTTGGAATTGAACTACATATAGAAAGGCTACAAAACATGAAAGAAACAAATTTAACTGAAAATGTCTTTTGCCTGCCGGCCCAAGCAGGCCTGCCGGTCTCTCCTCTCCTCTCCTCTCCTCTCTACATGATCTCTTAAATATATACCCTAAATATTTTTTACACACACACACACACATATATATATATATATATATATACAACCACCATGCCATGCATCTATATATCTATATGCATATGTCATTGTGAAAAAAAAAGAAGGGGAAAAAAATAATATCCTAGCTAGCTAGCAGCCTCTTCTTTTTCATCACATGTACTAGCTAGCTAATAATTAATATCCCTGCTAGCTAGCTAGCTACATTTTAATTGAAGAAGCTAATTAAGGTAGACATCGAGATATATCATGAGGCAACCAGGGACATATTCGGGAATAGTTTCGGGGGGGAAAACAGGGCCTCATTTGTTACCACTTGCCAGAATCAAGAAGATCATGAAGAAATCAAGCGAGGACGTAAAAATGATATCCGGTGAAGCCCCCATTGTTTTTTCCAAGGCTTGTGAGCTTTTCATTGAAGAGCTGACAATTAGGTCATGGAATATGACCATGCAAGGAAAAAGACGAACCCTTCACAAACAAGACGTTGCTTCTGCTGTTATTGCCACTGATGTTTTCGATTTTCTGGTAACCATGGTATCATCATCGGATTCCGACGTATTAATTCACAACAAGGACTTATTAGAGTCGTCGTCTGATCATCTATGAGATTATATATAGAGAGAGAGAGGAAGACATGCAATTAATTATCTCGATCAGATGGATGCATGCCTTGTCCAATTAAGAAGGTGAAAATAAAATTACTAACAATGATAATAGTAGTACTCCACTATATATTTTAATATATTTTTGGTTGTGGTATTTTAGAGACTAGCTTGAATATTTGCCTTTACAGCAGCAACAAATAATAATAATCTCTTTGAACAATTAATTGTTTTTCTTTCTATATATCATGCATGCATATATAAGAAGAATAATAACTTCCACATTATTAATTGTGATGATTATAATAAATGATGATTATGCATTAATTAACTTTATTTTATTTCCGTAATAAAACTTGTGTCTAGGTTCAATGAACCTTCTAAACTGTGTTACAAATAAATTGTGGTACATCTTTATTGTCATCTATTAATTTTTGTAAGAAAATATATATTCAATGTAATAGCTAGCAAGGTGTGCATGTAAAAGACATCGTTATTCGTATTAACAATCTTACCATCCATGTAAAATACTACTACGTGACATGACCAATCATGGAGGAAAAAGACGATGCATAATTCAGATTTATTATCCCAAATCTTATCTCTTTTTTCTCCATCAATTGGTGTCATGTAATTTTTATCTATTTATAAAATTAAATATAAATAAATCATAGAAAATTATAATACTTGAGATGAGATGATAGATTTAAACTCGCCACCATTGCTTATGGTACATTTAGGGTATGGATCGACCTTGAAAAGTTTGAAAAAATTAAAGTTTAAGGTTTCGTTTGATAGCTTTTTATACTTTCATATTATTTTTATTTTTTATTTTTGTTTTCATATATTTTTAATTTTAAAGATGTAGAGTTTAAAATGTTGTTGTTGACAAGGTTTGATGCCTGGATTTCATTAAATAAATTTTGCTTCTACTATTTTCAAAACAAAAACAGTTACCAAACACTATTTTCTACTTCTGATTCCAATAAAAAATAGAAGTACAGTAAAACTCTTATTTAGGAATACTCTATATAATAATAACCTCTACAATGTTATAAAAAAATTTGGTCCCAATTTTGGCTAGTTATAAATAGGAATAACCTCTAAATTGTACTAATATGTTATATATTTTTTAAGTCCCGTATTAAGAAACTATACCTCTATATAGTAATAATTTCATATATATATATATATATATATATATATATATATATATATATATATATATATATATATATATATATATATATATATATAAGTTTCATTTGGTATTATACTTAGTTTCATTGTTTTAGTATTATCTCTTAATTTTGTATATCACTTTATTATAATTCATAAAACTTATTCTCTCATTAAGTTTTTTTCCTATTATTTGTAAAATGGTTTAGTATTTGAATTATACTCATGTATTTGTTGTCTCACTCGTCAGAGAATTACATAATAATATTTAGATTTTTTTTATATATAAAGATGAATTTGATGTATTTAATATTATTTATGAAAAAAATATTAATTTTATGGGCTTGATACCATGTATTTTTTGTCTAAAACCCCTTTGCTGGTTATATAACAAGGTCAAGTTGAATGCAATATAATTATGCAATCGATTTTCCATAGAAGTTTTGTGCTAGCTCTTTGCTCTTGATGACTGCTATACTCATTCTAATTAATTTAACGCATTAATAAATCTTTATATGTACGTACTAAGGATCTAGGGCAAGCACACGTGTAATTTTTATTCCTGTTTCTAATTAATTTTTTTAAACATTTTACTTTGGAGGTTAAAATAAATATTATTATTCAACTTAAAGGGTAAAACATGAAGATTTTTAAAGTTAGGGGCCAAGTAAAGTTTGGTGAAATCACCTGCATGCCAGGGGGATGCTTGGGGAAGCAGGTGGCTTACTCACGTGCATCATTGTGTTTGTTTAGGGAAATGATATTTCATCATTTCATGCACACTTAGGAGGTGGTATATTTGTGTACTGTTTCACGGAAAATTATTTATATATATATATATATAGGATTTCATCCACAGTAATCGATTGTTGGGAGCAACCCATTTTGACCCAGTCGTTAGAGGTTGTAGCGGCTTGTTACTTAATTTTTTTTTATAAGCCGCTATAGGTTGTAACGGCTGGATCAAAATGGGTTGCTCCCAACAGCCGGTTGTTGTAGATGGAATCCCTATATATATATATATATATATATATATATATATATATATATATATATGGAAAATAATTGATAACATGTATTTGTTATGAATAAAAAATGGTCAAATAAAAAATAGTCAAATAAAAAATAGTCAAATAGCATCATAACTCGCTGTCCGCTAGTTGAACTAGCGGATTGATTAAAAACATTTCTATGACGATTTTGCCCCCATTAGCCATTAATGCCTTGAGACTAAAAATTTCACTTAGGCAATCTGCTAGCTCAACGCATATATATCCACATATATTCACAAAGGAGTATTTTTTTTTGGAAAGGGAAGGTGGGTTTTAATGACGACGAGGTTTTTGTCATTAACGTGTGTATAAGGCCGAAGAGTAATGGAGATCGGCAACTCCACATTACCCATCCATGCCCAAGTACCCAAAATGGGTTTCAATGTGATCGGAAGAACAGAAATTGATTCAAGGATCAGAGGCAAAAGCTCTATTCTCCGTCATCGGAATGACTTGCTCTGCCTGCGCCGAATCCGTCGAGAAGGCCGTGAAACGCCTTCCCGGTACCAAAGAGGCGGCGGTGGACGGGTTGAATAATCGAGCTCAAGTCATGTTTTACCCCAGCTTCGTTAATGTAAGCTTGATCAATTTTACCTGATTATTTGGTTAATTGATTGACATATAATCTTATACTGGTGTTTTTGATTGTTGGGTTGCGATTTTTTTCTGATTAATTCGTAATAAATTTGTTTATCTGGGCGTAGATTGGATTCCGAAAGGTTTGCATGAATTGGTAGAGTTGAGTTCTAATCCAGTTGAGTTAGAAGAAATGATATTATTTTTTTCAAATTATTATTATAATTAATTTGCTGGATTATAAAATTCAAATTGTGATGTGTTTACAATTCCAGTATTCCTAACATCCATGGTTTTCATTTATTTCCATTGTGTGATTTATTTGGAGAATCGAGTTGTGATAATCTAATTTAGCCTGACTTGAACATATCATGTATTTTCTTTTCATTGTCTGAAGACATTAATGGCTAATGGGGGGAAAATCTTCTGAGAAATATTTTTAATCAATGTGAAATACAAATTTAGGTTCTTGCATGTTGATTGTATGCAACCCATACTAAACCTGTTGGGAAAAGTATGCCACAAATAATCTATATCCCAGGAATTACTTTTCCGTCTTTGTGCAATTAAATATGAAATCAACAAAACCAATTATGAGAACAAAAATAACAAATAACCATCCACAAGCAAGACACCAAATTTACGTGGAAAACCCTCTAAAATTAAGAGGTAAAAACCACGGGTCAAACTCTGAATCTCCACTATATCACTAATAATGGGCTTACAATAATCCTCTCAAGTTTTATGCCCTAAAACTTGAGGTTACACGATAAATTGAGATAATACAAATTTACCTTTAATTAAGTTGAGAAACCTAATTAACTTCACCACCAAAAACACCCCAAGCAATAAAGTCTTCAAGCTTTCAATTGAACGGAGATGATGGCGGATATCCACGAACAACAAACAGTAATTCTCTCAATTTATTCTTTTGGTATCTTCTTATTACCAAGCTTCTCTATCTCATGTATCAAATAAGACTCCCTCATAGCCTTATTTATAGTACTCTTCTTAATCCATTCCTATTATGGATTAGAAACAATTTATTCTCCTAATCGAATTAGGGATCACATCTCCTTGTCTTGGTCACCAACCACTCTAACAAGTAAATCCTTTTTCAACTTGGATTCCTTTCATGTAATCTCCAATTCCAATATTGCTTCCATTAACCCAATTTCTAATTGGATTAATATCAAATAAACCCACTTGCTCACAAATAAATCAATTCTTTTCTATCTTGGATTCTATCTCATGGGTGAGGACTCACACCCAACAATCTCCCCCTCCGAACCCATGAGAGGAGGGATCACCAACCACAACTCCTTACTCGGAGTTAATTCCAACGAAGTCTTGGCTCAACTCAATCTTCTTGGAATTTTCAAATATCTTCATGTCCGACTTTGTCTCATCGGCATGGTTCTTCTCAATGGGAGGATCTAACTCAAACTTGACAGATTTTTGCTCGTCAAATTCATTCACAACCGCTTTGTACCCTGGCTGCGAGCTATCACTTTCCTTCTTCACATTTGGTACCCATTTAAAGCGAAGAGCTTTTCTCTCGTGGTTCTCATGCAAGGCTTTTCTCCCATCTCGCACGGTTTTGTACCACACCTTTTTCTGCCTAACTCCCCCATCTTCAACACCTCTCACATGCGCCCGCATCGTATAAAGAGTGCCTACCTTCTTACCTCTAGTCACCACTAAAGACCCTTTGATGAGCTTCAATTGACCTTCACCAAAGTAACTTTTATAACCATTCTCATCAAGCTTACCAGCAGAGATCAAATTAAAACGAATATCTGGAACATGTCTGACTTCTCTCAGCATCAACTTGCAACCACTGTTAGTTTCCAAACAAATATCTCCAATGCCTATAATCTTGGATGCACTTCCGTTTCCCATCCGCACATGGCCAAAATCACCACTACTGTAGGATGTGAAGATTTCACCACGCGAAGTAGCATGGAACGAAGCACCCGAATCAATAATCCAATCATTAACATGGCACTTGGGTTTATCATCACAAACAATAGCTACATCAACGTCGGATAGATACACAATCGAATCTTTATCCTCATCTTTTTCCTTAGACTGCTCCTTCTTTAAAAATCTGCACTCTTGTCTTATGTGACCCGGCTTCTGGCAGTGAAAGCAAATTACTTCTTTTCTATCTCTTGACCTTCACCTGAATTTGTCATCTTCAGGAGAGTTTCTCCCTTTGTTTTTGCCCCTACTCTGTGCGACAAAAATTTGTGACTCAACGCTAATCACCATAGTATCTCTTCGCCTCTGTTCCTCATTAAACAAATTATCCTTAACTGTATCCATAGTCAGCTTGCCATTAGGAGCGGAGTTACTCAACGATACAACCAGCGTCTCCCAACTATCAGGCAAAGAGCTCAACAACAACAAAGCCTGCATCTCATTGTCAATTACCATATTCATCGTACTCAACTGATTTATCAAACTTTGAAAATCACTCAAGTGTTCTGCAACGGAGTTTCCATCCTTGAATTTAGAATTCACAAGCTTCCTAATCAAAAAAGCTTTATTTTGCGCCGACTTCCTTTCATACATGGACTCCAATTTCTGCCAGAGAGCATAGGCTTTAGTTTCTGTTGCAACATGATGAAACACACTTTGATCAATCCACGATCTGATCAGACCAATAGTCTTCCTATTCATCTTGTTCCACTGCTCGTCACTCTTGTTTGTGGGCTTAACTTCATCGTTCTCAAGTGGCTCATATAAATCCTTGCAGTAAAGCAAATCCTCCATTTTTGGCTTCCAAATTGCATAATTTGTAGCCTTGAGATTAATCATGCAACCTGCTGTCCAATCCTCCATTTAATTCGCACAAGAAAACCACAAAAATAACCAAGCTCTGATACCACTGTTGGGAAAAGTACGCCACAAATAATCTATATCCCAGGAATTACTTTTCCGTCTTTGTGCAATTAAATATGAAATCAACAAAACCAATTATGAGAACAAAAATAACAAATAACCATCCACAAGCAAGACACCAAATTTACGTGGAAAACCCTCTAAAATTAAGAGGTAAAAACCACGGGTCAAACTCCGAATCTCCACTATATCACTAATAATGGGCTTACAATAATCCTCTCATGTTTTATGCCCTAAAACTTGAGGTTACACAATAAATTGAGATAATACAAATTTACCTTTAATTAAGTTGAGAAACCTAATTAACTTCACCACCAAAAACACCCCAAGCAATAAAGTCTTCAAGCTTTCGATTGAACGGAGATGATGGCGGATATCCACGAACAACAAACAGTAATTCTCTCAATTTATTCTTTTGGTATCTTCTTATTACCAAGCTTCTCTATCTCATGTATCAAATAAGACTCCCTCATAGCCTTATTTATAGTACTATTCTTAATCCATTCCTATTATGGATTAGAAACAATTTATTCTCCTAATCGAATTAGGGATCACATCTCCTTGTCTTGGTCACCAACCACTCTAACAAGTAAATCCTTTTTCAACTTGGATTCCTTTCATGTAATCTCCAATTCCAATATTGCTTCCATTAACCCAATTTCTAATTGGATTAATATCAAATAAACCCACTTACTTGCTCACAAATAAATCAATTCTTTTCTATCTTGGATTCTATCTCATGGGTGAGGACTCACACCCAACAAAACCACTATGGGTTCTTTGTTTGCTTCCCAAACATTCTTCACTTACTAGCTAGCTTCTTGCCTGTTTAGTGTTTTCTTCAGGACCATAAATTACTTGGACTCATTTTGATTGACCATTACTTTAAAATGATTTAATTTAACTGGGAAGAGACATGAAAATAAATTTTGGGATTACCACCATGATCCCCTTTAATACACTATTCACACAATTTTCTCCAAATACACATTTAGTGGAAGAAAAAAAAAGATTTAGCACAATACATTAGTACTTCCTAAGAATTGTTTTTCTATGTTGTCGCTGAATGTATTCTCTTTTTGAGAAATTGCGTGAAAAGTGTAATGAAGGGATCCTCATCCCTATAAAAAGGACCCTCTTTAAGCAAGTATAAAGACATCACAAGAGAATTTTATATTGTTCTCAAAGTAACTATTGATGTTTCAAAGGGAATGAACTATTTGCACCAAAATAATATAATCCACAGGGACCTCAAGGCTGCCAATCTTTTGATGGAAGAAAATGAAGTCAAAAAATTCAGTTTTCTTGTATGGCTTGTTTTTTTGACCATTTATTCCTTGATTTATTTGTTATAATTGGTGTTTGTGCTGAATTCTTATACAACGACTCTTATTGTTGTTTTGCTAGTTATTTTGTATGAAAGTAATTCATATTTTCTAACCTTCTGGTACGATCTACCCCAAGACCAGCATTTGATATCATGTCCCTCCTATGCAGTCTTGAATGCCATATATATGTTAGTTTAACCTGGTATATATGATCACAATATCCATGAAAATTTATTTTGTTCTCAACTTAAAAATAAACATAGCTCTGACTTGGAGTACATTTTGAATATATTATGTCCTTAAATTTGTTGAAACTAAAGCATTTCTCTGAATGTTTGTTGGTTACTATTCCCTTGTTAACTAGTTGATATTTTTTTGCAGATTACTGATCTAGTTATGGATAAACGTTTGATTAATGATGGACTACCAAGCTGTTCGAGTTATCCAGCTAGAATGCAGGGGACTTTTGGCTATTTTGCACCTGAGTATGCAATTGTTGGAAGATTATGTATTTCAGATTAAATACACTTGCAGAGATATGGAAAAATAGAAATATGATGAAATTAGATCATTGTAACATTTCCACAAATTTTTTTTGTAATATTTTACATATTAATATATTCGATTTAAAATATTTCTTTTTCTATTATTTTCTCCTTGTTTGGAAATACAAGTTCTAAATCATTCAATTAATTCATCTTATGTAACTCTTGGAGAATAATAAATCATGATGATAAATCAAAATATATAAACAAAAGGGCTGTGATTTGGAGTTGTTTGATTCCTTCTGTGATCGTTCCTTGTTTGATTGCATGGCCCGTTGACTGTTGGCTTATGATTTGGATTTTATTAGATATTGAGTGTTGCTTATACATCTGCTAGTTCAACTAGCGGATGTGATCAAACAATTATTTTCAGTTTGTTAGAATTGGGGGTAATTTTGGGAGATTTTTTTTTTGCATCAGCTAGTTGAACTAGCTGATGGCGTTAATGCCTTTTAAATTTCGGTTCTTAATTTATGTAATGTATGGTGAAGATGCTATTTGCCCATTTTTCATCTATAGCAAATACATGCTATATATATATATATATATATATAAGGGTTCCATCCACAACAATCGGTTGTTGTGGAGCAACCTCTTTTTTAGCCTGTTGATTTTTTTTTTTGCTCCCACCGAAATTTTAACATGCCAAAAAAGGGGTTGCTCCACAGCAATCGGTTGCTGTGGATGGAACCTCATATATATATATATATAGAATGGATCCTGTCCGGGGGTCCGGACAGGTCCTAAAATGCGGACCATTTTTTTTTTTGAAACAACTAAAAAAATAAAAAAAAAATTTATGGAACTGAAATTTTTCCATAATACAGTGTTTTGGGTGTGTTTTTAATACCTATACCAACCAATGTATGTACAGTCTGCCCAGACTGTACAGAAATGTTTTGGTATAGGCATCCAAATCACGCCCAAAATACTGTATTATGGAAAAATTTCAGTTCCATAAATTTTTTTTTAGTTGTTTCAAAAAAAAAGCAAAAAAAATAAAAGGTCCGGATTTTGTTAAAATCCGGACGTCCGGACCTGATCCGGCTCCTATATTTATATATACAGACAGGATCAAGAGTAGAACTCTTAAGTAGTAGAACTCTCTTAAATAATAGAACTTTATCAAAACGACGTAGTTTTGATAAGACGCGGTGGTATTTTTGTAAATACCATGCCACAACGTATTTACAAAAATATTACCGCGTCTTATCAAAACTACGTCGTTTTGATAAAATTCTATTATTTAAGGCATTCTGCTATTTAAGAATTCTACTCTTGATCCTTTCTGTATATATATATATATATATATATATATATATATATATATATATATATATTATTCCATGTATTGATATACGTTATCGTAATTCGACAAAAATCTTTCGCAATATATAACATGACTTTTGTATCATTTACGTTGTAAAGATTAGAAAATTACGACCTAAATTTCATCATTAATACATATTAATGTGTGTATGTTAGAATTAGATCATACATACGCACACAATAGTAAAGAAATAACATACAAATTTACGTATGTTCGGGAGTATTTTACCGATCCTCATGTGAGCTGAAGGCCTAGGGTGGGAAGGGGAGGTTGAGCCTAATTGGGCCGAAGCCGTCAAGGATATTGAAGGTGTTCGGGTTGGGGCATCCGAGTCCTCTGGGCCGAAATCCTATTCTAGTTTATGGTGTTCGGGGTCGGGTGTGAAACACCAGATTTTATGAATAAATAATTAATTTTCTCGAAATAATTTTTTTATATTATGGTGTGGATTTGAGATAATATTATAGTTGTGGGTAATATTTATAAATTTTGCAAAGTATGCAAGTTGTTATATTATATTCGATTGGTCAGGGAATATTCTTTGTGTCGGAAAATATTCGTACGACGGTACAATTATTGGTGGACCCCACAACGGAATTATTGTCGGATTGAGAAAACGACAAAAATATTTTATTGAAAATAACGGCGGAAGTTTTACCGTTGATACTGTTGAACTACTGGGTAGTAAAAGTACAGTAATACGCGTTGTTGCATAGTAGCACACGGTATTGATTATTGATATTTATGTGAGAAGTCGCTCAGTTTGATTCAATTATTGTGGATTAATAATATGAATTATTATAGCGATGATGACGTTTTGTTTTATTCGTATTATTAACGTAATAAAACAGAAACATCTTTTTATATAAAACAGAATACTTTATTAAAGTTATTTTATAAATAGAATATATTATATTTTATTATGCATAGTGTTGCATAGTATTTTGCATAGTGTTTGAATAGTAAATTTTTTTTATATAAATAGAATATATTATATTTTATTTAAAAGATTTTTCTTTAAATATGGACCGTCAGATTAAAATAAATCAATCTGGACCGTTCATGGATTAGTTACTATGCATTCCATTTTCCTATAAATAGAAGCTCATTCCTTCATTATTTTCTTACGAATTTACTGAACTCTAGAGAGAGAAACTATAGAGAGATAAAAGAAAAGCTTTTTGCTACTTAATTTTTCTTCTCCTATATCCAGTTTCTGTTACGGTAAGGGATATTATTCTTTTGTATTCAAGAAGAGAACTTCTGTTATTCTATTTCTTTATTGTTCTGTTGGAATAACCTGTATACGCGGGCTACCCTATACTTGGTGACATTCTTCTATTATTCTGTTGGAACATCCTGTCTGTGTGTTTTACACCGGACCTGGTTCCGTCTTTATTATTATTCCGTTAAAACATCATGTCTGTGTGTTTTACACCGGACCTGGTTCCGTCTTTATTACTATTCCGTTGGAACATCCTGTCTGTGTGTTTACACCGGACCTGGTTCCGTCTTTATTATTCTGTTGGAACATCCTGTCGGTGCAAATTTTGCCTGTCCTGGTTCCGTTATTATTATTCTGTTGGAATAACCTGTCTATGCGAAGTACCGCATGCATGGTGATTTCTGTTGTTATTTCATTCTTTATTATACTCAGTTGGTTAAAGTTTTGACTTCTATACTTCATGAAATTAGTAGAATATCCTTGATATTTGCGCTTCATCCAGTATCTTTTCATGGAAATATTCTTCTGATCATTCTTGAATTTTACTCTACAAAGCAGTATCATGTGGACAATTTGGACATTAGTAGTTCTTGGACAAATTAATTCTTGAACTTGTTTTATTGAATTCTTATATCATTGTCATCATCCTCATGTTTATATTTTTTTTTGAAAGTCATCTGTGGCCTGTAGTGCATAGATGGACTTGGTATGATTATGACCAGGGATTATTCAGTGTAATCATGACCGTAATGCTACAAATGATGTGGTAAAAGTCCTCATTGGCCCGTAGTGCATTGATGGACAGTTGTTGGCATGATCATGACCATTGATGAATACACAAATATCCTTGGCCCGTAGTGCATGGAATTTGTGGTCGTGACCCTAATGAGTATCCTTGGCCGTAGTGCAGGGATGATGTGGATTATTTATTAAGCTGAGTCTCAGCGATAAAAGTGATTAAAAACTTTTTAAATCATAAAAGATAGTAGATTATATTCTCTACTTGACTCTTTTAATGGATTGCTTGATCTGCTGCTGTTAAACTTGATGTTGTTATATTTTATCAGTTTAATACTGTTGAAGGCTAACGATAATTTATTCTGCATTATCTTAGTTATAATATTTCTTACTGGGCTAGTTGAGCTCACCATTTCTTTCACTGTTCTCTTCAGGAAATGAGAACATAGCAGGGACTAGTCGGGGAACGGAGTGACGGTCCAGAGGATAGCATTAGTAATCCTCACTATTCTGTGAAATAGTGTATTAATAATTGTAATGAGGACTCTTTTTGAGTTTGTATAATCTCTAGTAGACAATATTTGTATTCAAACTCACAGTTATGTTTTGTCGTATTGTAGACGACAGTCGTATTAGTAAGTTGTATTTGAATTATGTACCATGTATCTGACGACCCAAGATGGGTGATGTATACCTAATTTTGGGGGCGTCACAGTTGGTATCAGAGCTTAGGGATATGATCCCTGGCTAAGATGTGAGAATAGTACTAGGAGGGGAGAGACGGGGAATTCCTTCGCTAGTATGACCTACCTAAGTTTATGTGCTATTTAATTGGTCGGTCAAAGTATAGGGATAATATGTGATATGTTAATTAACCCTTATTTTGTGGCAGTGTTTGAAAATGGCATCCGAGAATGCTGAGATTATCAATGGAGCTCAGGAGACCGTTGAGTCCCCACAGATCAATAATCAGGACAATGTGCAACAGGATGGCGATAATCCTCCTGTAAACAACAACACTGATCAATTGACGAACGACGGTACGTTTAGGAGCTTTTTAGAATTCATGCAACATCAGGCGATGGCGACTCCTGTTCATAATGCAGGTAAAGACAATGGCAACCCACGGTTGGTCACCGCTAAGCAGTTCAAGGAGCTGGGACCACCAGAGTTTTTGGGAAAGCCAGAACCACTTAAGGCGGAGACGTGGTTAAAGCAGATCACCAAGATATTTGATGTCTTGGGATGCTCCGAGGAGTAAAGGGTTCCTTTTGCCACCTTTATGTTGCGTGAAGAAGCAGATCATTGGTGGGAATCTGTAAAACGTACCCAGACTGACGCACTCAAGATGTCTTGGGAGAAGTTCCAAGAGCTGTTCAACGACAAGTACTTTCCTGAAAGTATTTGTCACATGAAGGAGGTAGAGTTTATCAAGCTGGAGCAAAACAATATGACCGTGTTGCAGTACGAGGCTAAGTTTGCGGAGTTGTCCCGGTTTGCATCCCATTTGGTCGATAATGAGGAGTGAATGGCGCGAATGTTTCTGCGAGGTTTGAAACCCGATATACGTCAATACCTCATTTCTCATAAACTTTGTTTATATTCAGATATTGTGAATAGGGCTCAGTTAGTGGAGCGCGATAATGAGTTATCACAACCAAAAGGTAATGACCAGCAACACGATAATAATCATACCGGTGGCAACGACCATCAGAACAATGATAACCATCGCGGGGGAAATTATCATACCAAGAATGGTAACCACTTCGGTGGTAATCATGGCCAAAATAATAAGAATGGACATTTCAAGAAGAGAAGGTTCAACAATGACGTAAAGACGTCGGTACCAGCACCTGTTTTAAAGGAAGAAGAACGACCACCGGTCGTATATTTCAAATGCGGACAGGAGGGACACATCCGTCCAAACTGTACGCAGCAGTCCAAAGCATGCTTTAATTGCGGAAGAGAAGGTCACCTAGCTCGATTCTGTCGTATGATGAAGTCAATTCCAGCTGGGATAATGATGCCAAAGGATGTCCCAGACAAGCCAAAGCCGGTAGTTTAAGAGAGAGCGTTTTTTTTCTCTCGTGACGAGGAACCTGAATAAAATTATCACGGGTAAGTTAATCATAAGCTCTTACGAAGTCTATACCGTGTTAGATACCGGTTCTACTCACTCTTTTATTTCACCTAGTTGTGTTCAATGTTTGTACTTAACTCCGGAGAAGTTAAACTTTGATTTATCTATTGAAACTCCATTGGGAGAAACCTTCTTTACCTCCACTGTTTATAAATCTTATTTGATTCAAATCGACACTTTCACGTTACATGTTGATCTTGTCTTTTTGAAAATACTTGCCTTTGATGTGATTTTAGAAAACGATTGGTTAACTACTCATCATATTTTTCGTAAGGTTGTTAGCTTTCATATTCCTAACCAACCTATTATGCGAATTCAAGCAACCAAACCACTAAATTCAATCATTGTCATATCAAGCCATAAGTAAAGAGCCCCGATCCTTTTGTTGATGATTTACTTGTGTGGAATGCACCAAAGCCAGACTTTCTGTACGCGACGTCGTGAATGACGATAACAAGTTGATAGGTATCATTGTGAGGTGTTATCTAGGTTAAGGGATAGAAGTCACAGTTGGTATCAATGTGACGTACTATCCAAGTCTTGGATGTGAGTAACAGTTTTGAATGATATTTTTATTATTAATAAATCTCTTGACGTATTCCTGAAGACTTCTTAGCCTACCCCAGAGCGTGAAATCGAATTTTGTATTGACACCAGTACAAAACCCATTTCTTAAACCCTCAAAATAATTTTTTCAACTAAAACGAAAGTAACATGCACCAAAGACGTTGACTCGAGCTGTTGAAGATTACGATCGTACTATTCAATATCATCGTGGAAGAGCGAACGTGGTAGCTGACGTGTTGAGTAAAAGATCGTATGCGTTTACAAGTGCGATGTTGTTAACACAAAGACTCATTTCGTATAACTTGCAAATGATGAAGATAAAGTTAAAGACTCTAGGGACCCACGTGAAGATAACGAATATACGAGTAAAATTGACTTTAATCGATAAAGTTAAAGACGCTCAAGCTACATACCCGAATCTGATGAATGTGAAGAAGAAGGTTCAAGAGGGTGTTATTTTAGAAGTAAGAGTTGCTGAAGAGAGGAAATCTCAACCCTCGATTTAATTGGCTCATTTGAAATCCTGGATTGGGTAGGAACTGTGCCTTATAGACTCGTTTTACCGCCAAATATATTGCGTGTTCATAACATTTTTTTTCCGTATCGATGTTACGTAAATATGTGGACGACCCGAACCATATTGTTAATTTAGAACCGGACGAGATAGCGGATGATTTAACGTTTGAAGAGATACGTGTTACAATCTTAGATAAGAAGAATCGTATTCAACACTCAAAGGTTATATCTCAAGAGTTAGAATTTGAAGTGAAGTCAAGCTATCCTCACCTGTTCGGCATACCAGGTACGTACGTAAATTTCGAGGGCGAAATTTCATAAGGACGGGGGATTGTGAAACCCCAGATTTTATGAATAAAGAATTAATTTTCTCGAAATAATTTTTTATATTATGGTGTGAATTTGAGATAATATTATAGTTGTGGGTAATATTTATAAATTTTGCAAAGTATGCAAGTTGTTATATTATATTCGATTGGTCAGGGAATATTCTTTGTGTCGGAAAATATTCGTACGACGGTACAATTATTGGTGGACCCCACAACGAAATTATTGTCGGATTGAGAAAAAGACAAAAATATTTTATTGAAAATAACGGTGGAAGTTTTACCGTTGATACTGTTGAACTACTGGGTAGTAAAAGTACAGTAATACGCGTTGTTGCATAGTAGCACACGGTATTGATTATTGATATTTATGTGAGAAGTCGCTCAGTTTGATTCAATTATTGTGGATTAATAATATGAATTATTATAGCGATGATGACGTTTTGTTTTATTCGTATTATTAACGTAATAAAATAGAAACATCTTTTTATATAAAACAGAATACTTTATTAAAGTTATTTTATAAATAGAATATATTATATTTTATTATGCATAGTGTTGCATAGTGTTTTTCATAGTGTTTGCATAGTAAATTTTTTTTATATAAATAGAATATATTATATTTTATTTAAAAGATTTTTATTTAAATATGGACCGTTAGATTAAAGTAAATCAATCTGGACCGTTCATGGATTAGTTACTATGCATTCCATTTTCCTATAAATAGAAGCTCATTCCTTCATTATTTTTTTACGAATTTACTGAACTCTAGAGAGAGAAACTATAGAGAGATAGAAGAAAAACTTTTTGCTACTTAATTTTTCTTCTCCTATATCCAGTTTCTGTTACGGTAAGGGATATTATTCTTTTGTATTCAAGAAGAGAACTTCTGTTATTCTATTTCTTTATTGTTCTGTTGGAATAACCTGTATACGCGGGCTACCCTATACTTGGTGACATTCTTCTATTATTCTGTTGGAACATCCTGTCTGTGTGTTTTACACCGGACCTGGTTCCGTCTTTATTATTATTCCGTTAGAACATCCTGTCTGTGTGTTTTACACCGGACCTGGTTCCGTCTTTATTACTATTCCGTTGGAACATCCTGTCTGTGTGTTTACACCGGACCTGGTTCCGTCTTTATTATTCTGTTGGAACATCCTGTCGGTGCAAATTTTGCCTGGCCTGGTTCCGTTATTATTATTCTGTTGGAATAACCTGTCTATGCGAAGTACCGCATGCATGGTGATTTCTGTTGTTATTCTATTCTTTATTATACTCAGTTGGTTAAAGTTTTGACTTCTATACTCCATGAAATTAGTAGAATATCCTTGATATTTGCGCTTCATCCAGTATCTTTTCATGGAAATATTCTTCTGATCATTCTTGAATTTTACTCTACAAAGCAGTATCATGTGGACAATTTGGACATTAGTAGTTCTTGGACAAATTAATTCTTGAACTTGTTTTATTAAATTCTTATATCATTGTCATCATCCTCATGTTTATATATTTTTTTGAAAGTCATCTGTGGCCTGTAGTGCATAGATGGACTTGGTATGATTATGACCAGGGATTATTCGGTGTAATCATGACCGTAATGTTACAAATGATGTGGTAAAAGTCCTCATTGGCCCGTAGTGCATTGATGGACAGTTGTTGGCATGATCATGACCATTGATGAATACACAAATATCCTTAGCCCGTAGTGCATGGAATTTGTGGTCGTGACCCTAATGAGTATCATTGGCCGTAGTGCAGGGATGATGTGGATTATTTATTAAGCTGAGTCTCAGCGATAAAAGTGATTAAAAACTTTTTAAATCATAAAAGATAGTAGATTATATTCTCTACTTGACTCTTTTAATGGATTGTTTGATCCGCTGCTGTTAAACTTGATGTTGTTATATTTTATCAGTTTAATACTATTGAAGGCTAACGATAATTTATTCTGCATTATCTTAGTCATAATATTTCTTACTGGGCTAGTTGAGCTCACCCTTTCTTTCACTGTTCTCTTCAGGAAATGAGAACATAGCAGGGACTAGTCGGGGAACGGAGTGACGGTCCAGAGGATAACATTAGTAGTCCTCACTATTCTGTGAAATAGTGTATTAATAATTATAATGAGGACTCTTTTTGAGTTTGTATAATCTCTAGTAGACAATATTTGTATTCAAACTCATAGTTATGTTTTGTCGTATTGTACACGACAGTTGTATTAGTAAGTTGTATTTGAATTATGTACCATGTATCTGACGACCCAAGATGGGTGATGTATACCTAATTTTGGGGGCGTCACATCGGGCATCCGAGTTCTTTGGGCTAGAGCCCAGACTAGTTTACAGGGGTTCTGTTGGACTGGGTTTATACTGTGGGTTGGCCCTTGAATGGAGTCCGGAGTGATAAGGGTTCTAAATGGTTAAGGATTCTATACCAACTGTGACGCCCCCAAAATAGATATACATCACATATTCTGAGTCGTCAAATACATGGTACAAAATACAAATACAATCTTTAATATACAACAAGAGAGTTGTGAGTTTTAATACAAATACTGTCTTCAAGACAATATCCACTCTTAGAATAAGTCCTCATTACATTTATTATCACACTAATTAACAGAATAGTGAGGACTACTAATACTATCATCTGGTCCATCACTCCGTTCCCCGACTCGTCCCAACTATATTCTCATTTCCTGAAGAGAACAGTAAAAGAAAGGGTGAGCTCAACTAGCCCAGTAAGAGATATTATGACTAAGATAATGCAGGATAAATTATCATTAGTCTACAACAATGTTAAACTGATAAAATAAAATAGACATCAAGTTTAACAGCAGCGGGACAAGCAATCCATTAAAAGAGTCAAGTAGAGAATAAAATCTACTATCTGTTATGATTTAAAAGGTTTTTCATCACTTTTATCGCTGGGACTCAGCTTAATAAATAATTCACATCATCGAATTACTCATGCACTACGGCCAATGATATTCTTTAGTATCACGACCAAAATTATCCATGCACTACAGGCCAAGAATATTTGTGTATTCATTAATGGTTATGATCATGCTTACAACTGTCCATCAATGCACTACGGGCTAATGAGGACTTTTATCACATCATTTGTAACATTACGGTCATGATTATACCGAATAATCCCTGGTCATAATCATACCAAGTCCATCTATGCACTACAGGCCACAGATGACTTTCAAAAAATATAAACATGAGGATGATGACAATGATATAAGAATTCAATAAAACAAGTTCACGAATTAATTTATCCAGGAGCTAATAACGTCAAATTGTCAACATGATACTTCTTTGTAGAGTAAAATTCAAGAATGCTCGGAAGAATATTTCCATGAAAAGATACTGGATGAAGCGCAAATGTCAAGGATATTCCACTAATTTCATGTAGTATAAAAGTCAAAACTTTAACCAACTGAGTATAATAAGGAATGGAATAACAAAAGAAATCATCAAGCATACGGTAGACCGCACAGGCAGGTTATTCCAACAGAATAATAAAGACAGAACCAGGTTCGGCGTAAAACGCACAGACAGGATATTCCAACAGAATAATAAAGACGGAACCAGGTCCAGCGTAAAACGCACAGATAGGATATTCCAACAGAATAATAAAGACGGAACCAGGTCCGGCGTAAAACGCACAAAGAGGATATTTCAACAGAATAATAAAGATAGAACCAGGTCATGCGTAAAGCACAGACAGGATGTTCCAACGGAATGGTAAAGAATGAAATAACAGAAGAATTTCACCATGTATGCGGTACTTCGCATAGACAGGTTATTCCAACATAATAATAAAGAATGGAATAACAGAAGTTCTCTTCATAAATACAAAAGAAATAATACCCCTTATCTCAAAAGAAACTGGATACTGGAATAGTGAGGTGGCAGGCTTCTCTTCTTCTATAGATTTTTTCTCAACAATTTCTCTCTATAACAATTGCTCTATAGCTTTAGTGAATTGGTGAGAAATGAAGGAAGAATGAGCTTCTATTTATAGAAAAATATAGTTTCAATAATTGCATGTTTTGGGGCTCGAAAAATTACAGTACAATACCTCCAACTTTTCCTTTATTTTTAATTTAGTCATGCAAGTATTATCAAACTTGCATCACCTCCCCTAATAGTAAATAATGTGATTCAATAGTAAATCATGTGAATCAATAGTTCTAGACATGTGAAAATACGAATTAAAGTATAGTACCTCCATCTATACCTCCATTTTTAACTTAGTCATGCAAGTATTATCAATCTTGCACCAACTCCCCTAATAGTAACAAGAATGTGAAACAATAGTATACACATGTGAATAAATAGTTATAATCATGTGAAATAATAGCAATCAATTGCTCATTTATCTGGTTAAATACCCGATTGGTCAATATAACCTCCAGACATCAATTATTATCAAAATAAATGTCAATTTTCACTAACACAAATAATTCCAACACAATAAAACTATTTTTTATCAACAATATAAATTTTGAAATTTTGAAGTTTGACTTTTCCCTAAAAAGTCAACTGTTGACTTTTTGACCAAAAAGTTAATCCCAGAATATTTTGTGTTTATAGACTATTTTTACTAATTTCATCGTTTCGGACTCAAATATCATGTCCGCGTCTCCAAATTCAACTCCAAACACAACTTCAATTTTAATAACATCCATCATTAATATTATAACTCACAATATTTATCAACTAGGTCGTTCCCAGGAAAGAGGGAGCTTTCCAATAAGGATTTCTCCCTATTGGCGCGCAATTAGGTGACCAAACCTCTCCTTGACAGAACTTCTAGACATTATAAATATTACAATTTAATAATATGAATAACTTTGTCGTTTCAATTATTGATTTAATAAAATAACATATTATGCAGATGATACTGTGACAATAATCGAATCAATAATATGAGAGATATGATGCAGCAATTACTGTAGCAATAATTGAGTATAACTGAGTGACTTCTCACGTAAGCATCAATAATCAATACCGTGTGCTACTATGCAACCACGTGTATTACTGTACTTTTACTACCGAGTAGTTCAACAGTATTAACGGTAAAACTTCCGCCGTTATTTTCATAAATATATTTTTGTCGTTTTCTCAATTCGACAATAATTCTGTTGTGGGTTCCACCAATGATTGCGCCGTTGTACGAATATTTCCTGCTAAAACGAATATTCTCCGACCAATCGAATATAATATAACAACTTGCATACACTGCAGAATTTATAAATACTACCCACGACTATAACATTATAACAAATTCATTCCATAATATTCAAAAATGATAATTAAAGAAAAATCATCTTTATTTATAAAAGTTGGGGTCTTACAGTCCTAATCATATTTGAATAAGTTAATTCCAAAGGTAGAGTTTGGATCGTATCCAACTTGTACCTTTTAAGGAGATTGTGTTGGACCCAAACAATAATAACTGCCATGTTTAAGAGTCCTAATCCGATTCGGAAGTGGACTCTAAGGTTACGAGAGTGGCTATAAATACAAGGCTAGAATTCAATTAACAAGTAATACTCTTTTGAGAACTAAATACTAAAGCTTCCATTGTTAAACCTTGTAAACGGCATACACTCATTCTCACACCGAGGCTATCACCTACCGGCGGCACAAGCCATCAAGCTTCTTGTGTGATCTGTTACTGTGCAGGTTTAAGCACGTGGATTCAGTGATTCGACGCACCGGCGAAACTTGGCATTAACAACATGGTTATCTAATTTGGGTAGTCCACGGGTGCGACGTTCCTTTTTTTATTCAACTTAAGTGTTTCTTAGGATTTTAAAATATATGATATTTATAACTATTATTCCTATTTCAACCCTAATTCACATTATAGCCTAAATACGCATAATGTCCTTGTAAATATCGAACCATAAAACTGAAGTTCGCTGACTGGCAAGGTCCGCACCGCTTTTAGAATACCTGCGGCACGCCCCG